>JACEFZ010004516.1:0-53230 GCA_014155875.1 Cepaea nemoralis
ACGGGGGAGGGGTTGTTGGTTGGTTAAATTTTCTGTGCGTGGTGATCAAAGGATCTGTTTATGTGTGTCTATTTACTGTGTGTGGTGATGAAAGGATCTGTTGATGTGTGTCTATTTACTGTGTGTTGTGCTGAAAGGATCTGTTTGGTCTGTGTCTATTTACTGTGTGTGGTGATGAAAGGATGTTATGGTCTGTGTCTATTTACTGTGTGTGATGATGATAGGATGTGTTGGTCTGTGTCTATTTACTGTGTGTTGTGATGAAGGGATGTGTTGGTCTGTGTCTATTTACTGTGTGTGGTGATGAAAGGATGTGCTGGTCTGTGTCTATTTACTGTGTGTGGTGATTAAAGGATGTGTTGGTCTGCGTCTATATACTGTGTGTGGTGATGAAAGGATGTATTGGTCGGCGTCTATATACTGTGTGTGGTGATGAAAGGATGTGCTGGTCTGTGTCTATTTACTGTGTTTTGTGATGAAAGGATGTGTTGATTTGTGTCTATTTACTGTGTGCGGTGATGAAAGGATGTGTTGGTTTGGGTCTATTTACTGTGTGTGGTGATGAAAGGATATGTTGGTTTGGGTCTATTTACTGTGTGTGGTGATGAAAGGATGTGTTGGTTTGGGTCTATTTACTGTGTGTGGTGATGAAAGGATGTGTTGGTCTGTGTCTATTTACTGTGTGTGGTAATGAAAGGATGTGTTGGTTTGCGTCTATTTACTGTGTGTATTAATGAAAGGATGTGTTGGTCTGTGTCTATTTACTGTGTGTGATGATGAAAGAATGTGTTAGTTTGCGTCTATTTAATGTGTGTGTTAATGAAAGGATGTGTTAGTCTGTGTCAATTTACTGTGTGTGTTAATGAAAGGATGTGTTGGTTTGCGTCTATTTACGCTATGTGTTAATGAAAGGATGTGTTGATTTTGTCTATTTACTGTGTGTGGTGATGAAAGGATGTGTTTCTTTGTGTCTATTTACTGTTTTACTGTGTGTGATGATGAAAGGATGTGTTGGTTTGTGCCTATTTACTGTGTGTGGTGATGAAAGGATGTGTTGGTGTGTCTAATTACTGTGTGTGGTGATGAAAGGATGTGTTGGTTTGTGTCTTTTTACTGTGTGTGTTAATGAAAGGATGTGTTGGTCTGTGTCTATTTACTGTGTGTGGTGATGAAAGGATGTGTTATTTTGGGGTGATGGAGGAATGTGTTGGGGTGTGTCTAATTACTGTGTATGGTGATTGTGGTATCTGTTGGTGTGTGTCTAATTGCTGTGCGTGGTGAAAGAGGGATGTATTGGTGCGTGTCTAATTACTGTGTGTGGTGAAGGAGGGATGTATTGGTGTGTGTCTAATTACTGTGTGTGGTGAAGGAGGGATGTATTGGTGTGTGTCTAATTACTGTGTGTGGTGACGGAGGGATGTGTTGGTGTGTATCTAATTACTGTGTGTGGTGAAGGGGGGATGTATTGGTGTGTGTCTAATTACTGCGTGTGGTGAAGGAGGGATGTGTTGGTGTGTCTAATTACTGTGTGTGGTGAAGGAGGGATGTATTGGTGTGTGTCTAATTACTGTGTGTGGTGAAGGAGGGATGTATTGGTGTGTGTGTAATTACTGTGTGTGGTGACGGAGGGATGTATTGGTGTGTGTCTAATTACTGTGTGATGTGATGGTGGTATCTGTTGGTGTGTGTCTAATTACTGTGTGTGGTGAAGGAGGGATGTATTGGTGTGTTTCTAATTACTGTGTGTGGTGAAGGAGGGATGTATTGGTGTGTGTGTAATTACTGTGTGTGGTGAAGGAGGGATGTATTGGTGTGTGTCTAATTACTGTGTGATGTGATGGTGGTATCTGTTAGTGTGTGTCTAATTACTGTGTGTGGTGAAGGAGGGATGTATTGGTGTGTGTCTAATTACTGTGTGTGGTGAAGGAGGGATGTATTGGTGTGTGTCTAATTACTGTGTGTGGTGAAGGAGGGATGTGTTGGTGTGTGTCTAATTACTGTGGGTTGTGAAAGCGGTATCTGTTGGTGTGTGTCTAATTACTGTGTGTGGTGACGGAGGGATCTGTTGGTGTGTGTCTAATTACTGTGTGTGGTGACGAGAGGATCTGTTGGTGTGTGTGTAATTACTGTGTGTGGTGACGGAGGGATCTGTTGGTGTGTGTGTAATTGCTGTGTGTGGTGACGGAGGGATCTGTTGGTGTGTGTCTAATTGCTGTGTGTGGTGACGGAGGGATCTGTTGGTGTGTGTCTAATTGCTGTGTGTGGTGACGGAGGGATCTGTTGGTGTGTGTGTAATTGCTGTGTGTGGTGACGGAGGGATCTGTTGGTGTGTGTCTAATTGCTGTGTGTGGTGACGGAGGGATCTGTTGGTGTGTGTCTAATTGCTGTGTGTGGTGACGGAGGGATCTGTTGGTGTGTGTGTAATTGCTGTGTGTGGTGACGGAGGGATCTGTTGGTGTGTGTGTAATTGCTGTGTGTGGTGACAGAGGGATCTGTTGGTGTGTGTGTAATTGCTGTGTGTGGTGACGGAGGGATCTGTTGGTGTGTGTGTAATTGCTGTGTGTGGTGACAGAGGGGTGTGTTGGTGTGTGTGTGTGTAATTGCTGTGTGTGGTGACGGAGGGATGTGTTGGCGTGTGTCTAATTGCTGTGTGTGGTGACGGAGGGATCTGTTGGTGTGTGTCTAATTGCTGTGTGTGGTGACGGAGGGATCTGTTGGTGTGTGTGTAATTGCTGTGTGTGGTGACAGAGGGATGTGATGGTGTGTGTGTAATTGCTGTGTGTGGTGACAGAGGGATCTGTTGGTGTGTGTGTAATTGCTGTGTGTGGTGACGGAGGGATCTGTTGGTGTGTGTCTAATTGCTGGGTGTGGTGACAGATGGATCTGTTGGTGTGTGTGTGTGTAATTGCTGTGTGTGGTTACAGAGGGATCTGTTGGTGTGTGTGTAATTGCTGTGTGTGGTGACGGAGGGATCTGTTGGTGTTTCTAATTGCTGTGTGTGGTGACGGAGGTATCTGTTGGTGTGTGTCTAATTGCTGTGTGTCGTGACGGAGGGATCTGTTGGTGTGTCTAATTGCTGTGTGTGGTGTCGGAGGGATGTATTGGTGTGTGTGTAATTACTGTGTGTGGTGAAGGAGGGATGTATTGGTGTGTGTGTAATTACTGTGTGTGGTGAAGGAGGGATGTATTGGTGTGTGTCTAATTACTGTGTGATGTGATGGTGGTATCTGTTAGTGTGTGTCTAATTACTGCGTGTGGTGAAGGAGGGATGTATTGGTGTGTGTCTAATTACTGTGTGTGGTGAAGGAGGGATGTATTGGTGTGTGTCTAATTACTGTGTGTGGTGAAGGAGGGATGTGTTGGTGTGTGTCTAATTACTGTGGGTTGTGAAAGCGGTATCTGTTGGTGTGTGTCTAATTACTGTGTGTGGTGAAGGAGGGATTATTGGTGTGTTTCTAATTACTGTGTGTGGTGAAGGAGAGATGTATTGGTGTGTGTGTAATTACTGTGTGTGGTGACGGAGGGATCTGTTGGTGTGTGTGTAATTGCTGTGTGTGGTGACGGAGGGATCTGTTGGTGTGTGTCTAATTGCTATATGTGGTGACGGAGGGATGTGTTGGTGTGTGTCTAATTGCTGTGTGTGGTGACGGAGGGATCTGTTGGTGTGTGTGTAATTGCTGTGTGTGGTGACGGAGGGATCTGTTGGTGTGTGTCTAATTCCTGTGTGTGGTGACGGAGGGATCTGTTGGTGTGTGTCTAATTGCTGTGTGTGGTGACGGAGGGATCTGTTGCTGTGTGTGTAATTGCTGTGTGTGGTGACGGAGGGATCTGTTGGTGTGTGTGTAATTGCTGTGTGTGGTGACAGAGGGATATGTTGGTGTGTGTGTAATTGCTGTGTGTGGTGACGGAGGGATCTGTTGGTGTGTGTGTAATTGCTGTGTGTGGTGACAGAAGGGATCTGTTGGTGTGTGTGTGTAATTGCTGTGTGTGGTGACGGAGGGATCTGTTGGTGTGTGTCTAATTGCTGTGTGTGGTGACGGAGGGATCTGTTGGTGTGTGTCTAATTGCTGTGTGTGGTGACGGAGGGATCTGTTGGTGTGTGTGTAATTGCTGTGTGTGGTGACAGAGGGATCTGTTGGTGTGTGTGTAATTGCTGTGTGTGGTGACAGAGGGATCTGTTGGTGTGTGTGTAATTGCTGTGTGTGGTGACGGAGGGATCTGTTGGTGTGTGTCTAATTGCTGTGTGTGGTGACAGAGGGATCTGTTGGTGTGTGTGTAATTGCTGTGTGTGGTGACAGAGGGATCTGTTGGTGTGTATGTGTAATTGCTGTGTGTGGTGACGGAGGGATCTGTTGGTGTGTGTCTAATTGCTGTGTGTGGTGACGGAGGGATCTGTTGGTGTGTGTATAATTGCTGTGTGTGGTGACGGAGGGATCTGTTGGTGTGTGTCTAATTGCTGTGTGTGGTGACGGAGGGATCTGTTGGTGTGTGTATAATTGCTGTGTGTGGTGTCGGAGGGATGTGTTGGTGTATGTGTAATTGCTGTGTGTGGTGACAGAGGGAACTGTTGGTGTGTGTCGAATTGCTGTGTGTTGTGATGGAGGGATCTGTTGGTGTATGTGTGTAATTGCTGTGTGTGGTGACGGAGGGATCTGTTTGCGTGTGTCTAGTTGCTGTGTGTGGTGACGGAGGAATCTGTTGGTGTGTGTGTGTAATTGCTGTGTGTGGTGACGGAGGGGTGTGTTGGTCTGGTATATTTACTGTGTGCGGTGATGAAAGGATGTGTTGATGTGTGTCTATTTACTGTGCGTGGTGATCAAAGGATCTGTTTATGTGTGTCTATTTACTGTGTGTGGTGATGAAAGGATCTGTTGATGTGTGTCTATTCACTGTGTGTTGTGCTGAAAGGATCTGTTTGGTCTGTGTCTATTTACTGTGTGTGGTGATGAAAGGATGTGTTGGTCTGCGTGTATTTACTGTGTGTGGTGATGAAAGGATGTGTTGGTCTGTGTCTATTTACTGTGTGTTGTGATGAAGGGATGTGTTGGTCTGTGTCTATTTACTGTGTGTGGTGATTAAAGGATGTGTTGGTCTGCGTCTATATACTGTGTGTGGTGATGGAAGGATGTTTGGTTGGCGTCTAATACTGTGTGTGGTGATGAAGGATGTGCTGGTCTGTGTCTATTTACTGTGTTTGTGATGAAAGGATGTGTGATTTGTGTCTATTTACTGTGTGTGGTGATGAAAGGATGTGTTGGTCTGTGTCTATTTACTGTGTGTGGTGATGTAAGATGTGTTGGTTTGGTCTATTACTGTGTGTGGTGATGAAAGGATGTATTGGTTTGGGTATATTTACTGCGTGTGGTGATGAAATGATGTGTTGGTCTGTGTCTATTTACTGTGTGTGATAGTGAATGGATGTTTTGGTTTGCGTCTATATACTGTGTGTGGTGAGAAAGGATGTGGTGTCTGCGTCTATATACTGTGTGTGGTGATGAAAGGATGTGCTGGTCTGTGTCTATTTATGTGTGGTGATGAAAGGAGTGTTGATTTGTGTCTATTTTTGTGTGTGTGATGAAAGGATGTGTTGGTCTGTGTCTATTTACTGTGCGTGATGAAATGATGTGTTGGTTGGGTCTATTACTGTGTGTGGTGATGAAAGGATATGTTGGTTTGGGTCTATTTACTGTGTTGGTGATGAAAGGATGTGTTGGTTTGGTCTATTTACTGTGTGGGTGATGAAAGGATGTGTTGTCTGTGTCTATTACTGTGTGTGGTAATGAAAAGAGTGTTGGTTTGGTCTATTACTGTGTGTATTAATGAAAGATGTGTTGGTCTGTGTCTATTTCTGTGTGTGATGATGAAAGAATGTGTTAG
This sequence comes from Cepaea nemoralis, assembly GCA_014155875.1. Taxonomy (NCBI): domain Eukaryota; kingdom Metazoa; phylum Mollusca; class Gastropoda; order Stylommatophora; family Helicidae; genus Cepaea; species Cepaea nemoralis. Next base: position 5,878 of record JACEFZ010004516.1, read on the forward strand.
TTTGCGTCTATTTACTGTGTGTGTAATGAAATGGATTGTTAGTCTGTGTCTATTTACTGTGTGTGTTAATGAAAGGATGTGTTGGTTTGCGTCTATTTACGCTGTGTGTTAATGAAAGGATGTGTGATGTTTGTCTATTTACTGTGTGTGGTGATGAAAGGATGTGTTGCTTTGTGTCTATTTACTGTTTTACTGTGTGTGATGATGAAAGGATGTGTTGGTTTGTGTCTATTTACTGTGTGTGGTGATGAAAGGATGTGTTGGTGTGTCTAATTACTGTGTGTGGTGATGAAAGGATGTGTTGGTTTGTATCTTTTTACTGTGTGTGTTAATGAAAGGATGTGTTGGTCTGTGTCTATTTACTGTGTGTGGTAATGAAAGGATGTGTTATTTTGGGGTGATGGAGGGATGTGTTGGGGTGTGTCTAATTACTGTGTATGGTGATGGTGGTATCTGTTGGTGTGTCTCTAATTGCTGTGTGTGGTGACGGAGGGATCTGTTGGTGTGTGTGTAATTGCTGTGTGTGGTGAAGGAGGGATGTATTGGTGTGTGTCTAATTACTGTGTGTGGTGAAGTAGGGATGTATTGGTGTGTGTCTAATTACTGTGTGTGGTGAAGGAGGGATGTGTTGGTGTGTATCTAATTACTGTGTGTGGTGAAGGAGGGATGTATTGGTGTGTGTGTAATTAGCTGTGTGTGGTGACGGAGGGATCTGTTGGTGTGTGTCTAATTGCTGTGTGTGGTGACGGAGGGATCTGTTGGTGTGTGTCTAATTGCTGTGTGTGGTGACGGAGGGATCTGTTGATGTGTGTCTAATTGCTGTGTGTGGTGACGGAGGGATCTGTTGGTGTGTGTGTAATTGCTGTGTGTGGTGACGGAGGGATCTGTTGGTGTGTGTCTAATTGCTGTGTGCTGGTGACGGAGGGATCTGTTGGTGTGTGTCTAATTGCTGTGTATGGTGACGGAGGGAATTGCTGGTGTGTGTCTAATTGCTGTGTGTGGTGACGGAGGGATGTGTTGGTGTGTGTCTAATTGCTATGTAAGGTGACGGAGGGATGTGTTGGTGTGTGTAATTGCTGTGTGTGGTGACGGAGGGATCTGTTGGTGTGTGTCTAATTGCTGTGTGTGGTGACAGAGGGATCTGTTGGTGTGTGTCTAATTGCTGTGTGTGGTGACGGAGGGATCTGTTGGTGTGGTCTAATTGCTGTGTGTGGTGACAGAGGGATCTGTTGTGTGTGTCTAATTACTTGTGTGGGTGACGGAGGGATCGTTTGTGTGTTCTAATTACTGTGTGTGGTGACAGAGGGATCTGTTGGTGTGTGTCTAATTACTGTGTGTGGTGACAGAGGGATCTGTTGGTGTGTGTCTAATTAGCTGTGTTGGTGAAGGAGGGATCTGTTGGTGTGTGTCTAATTGCTGTGTGTGGTGACAGAGGGATCTGTTGGTGTGTGTCTAATTACTGTGTGTGGTGACAGAGGGATCTATTGGTGTGTTGTCTAATTACTGTGTGTGGTGAAGGAGGGATATGTTGGTGTGTGTGTAATTACTGTAGTGTGGTGAAGGAGGGATCTGTTGGTGTATGTCTAATTACTGTGTGATGGTGAAGAGGTGGTATCTGTTAGGTGTGGTGTCTTAATTACTGTGTGTGGTGAAGAGGGATCTGTATTGGTGTGTGTCTAATTACTGTGTGTGGTGACAGGAGGGATGTATTGGTGTGTGTCTAATTACTGTGTGTGGTGAAGGAGGGATGTGTTGGTGTGTGTCTAATTACTGTGTGTGGTGAAAGCGGTATCTGTTGATGTGTGTCTAATTACTGTGTGTGGTGAAGGAGGCATGTGTTGGTGTTTGTCTAATTACTGTGTATGGTGAAAGATGGATGTGTTAGTATGTGTCTAATTACTGTCTGTGGTGCAGGATGGATCTGTTGGTGTGTGTCTAATTACTGTCTGTTGTGAAAGCGGTATCTGTTGGTGTGTGTCTAATTACTGTGTGTGGTGAAAGATGGATGTGTTGGTGTGTGTCTAGTTACTGTGTGTGGTGAAGGATGGATGTGTTGGTTCCTGTCTGGTTATACTGTGTGTCGCAATGCACAACGGCTGGTTGACCGCATGCAGCGGCAGTTGTAGGTAGACTGCAGTATTGATTCATCCACACTCATGTGGAAGAGATCCTTTAATGATGGGCCTTCTGGAGATTAATCATGGAGATTATAATTACAGGTAATCCATGCAGGTGATCACACAACAGTTCGTATCATAACAGGTGTTTCTGTGTGGATGTTTAAACAAATGAGTTCTCGGAACTCGGATGGTGGTATCTGTTGGTGGGTGCCACCTTATACAGACAGAGAGACAAATGACAGATAGATATATAGGCACAGATAGACACAGGGAGAGATACAGGCATACAGACAAACAGACAGATAGACTCACAGACAGACTAACAGAAAGACAGACTTAATGACTGACAAGCAGATACACAAAGACACAGACAAACAGGCAAATAAGCAGGCAGATTTGCAGGCGGGAAATTAGGCAATAAGAGATACAGGCAGACAGACAAACAGACAGTCATGTAGGCTGGTTGGTAGGTATGTAAGTATGTCGACAGACAGACGGACAGACGGACGGACGGACGGACGGACCAACGGACCGACTAACCGACGGACGGACGGACCGACGGACGGATCGATGGACGGACGGACATATAAGATAAAATAAGATATGATAAGATAAGATCAACAAGTTGCTTAAAAGTCGAGAGGATCGACTTCATTGCACCGGGTTTTATTTTATATAGCTAGGGCCCTTTCCGCTCTGCGGCCGGCCGAAAGTGTCGCGCAAAGCACGAACTCCGTAGCTCCAGCGACGAGCCTCAGGAGTCTCCGAGAAATGTGCTCTCGTGAACGGAAAGACGTAACCTGGAATCGAACCCACAACCTTCGGAACGCGGGGCAGACGGCTTGACTACTTCGCCACGGAGACTCCTGTGAAACAGACTAACAGTGTGTCTGTCTTTTAAGACTTTCAGATAAGATAAGATAAGATACGATACGATAAGATAGATAAGATAGCGAGAATTCTCGCGACTCGTGATGTTCCACGCTAATCGAGACATCACTCAAGGAATAATTCCGAGTAACAATCATTCAAATTCAAAAGCCGTTATCCCCTGGGAAGTAAGTACAAAATAAATGTCTGATAAATATACTTTCTTGGTGCTCAGCGTACGCCCATCATTTATGTCGTCGGGATGTAAGGTCATGAATACAATTATATAGAGTCCATGAATTTGTATACGGCGCCGGCGGAAGCTGTCCAGCTGGTACGTCGAATGACGTGTTGTGTGAAAAGTGCGGACGCACACGTGCTGTTTAGCGATCGCTTAAGAATTATCTAGAATGGCCATGGGTCACTAGACTGTCCTGGTTACCTCGGGGTTGTAGTGTGGGACAAGGGACAAACGGCTTGATTATATCGGAAGGCTGAAATAGGGACAAATTGATTGGTAGCGTGAGAGAAGGGAAAGGGGTGGGTGTTTATATTGAGATTGAGGGTGAGCTGGAATGATGTAAAGAGGTAATGAAGGTGATCGGTAGGAAATAGGAGAGGGAGATAAAATGAAGATGAACTGTGGGAGTTGCAAATGTGTTCTTCTTCTTTTAGCCCTTGCTGTGTGGCGTTGGTGATCTTGTCTTGTGTACTGCCAATCTTCTTATAGTCCATGACGTGTGGCGTTGATGATCACGTCTGTCCACAACCTTCTGTCTCGTGTACTGCCAATCTTCTTATAGTCCATGTTGCGTGGCGTTGGTGATCATGCAGTCCACAGCCTTCTGTCTATTGTGATGGCACTCATTTCTGATACCGACATTACTCAACGCATGATGGCAAACTGTCCAGTAGCTTCCCTCTTGGTCTCCCTCTGACTCTCTTCCCCTCCAATCTTCCCGTTATAACAACATATTCAAAGTTCCCCTGTTCATGAGATGCCAAAAGAATGAGGACTGTCTTCTTTTGATGCGAGTAGCCACTTCTCTTTGTGAGTTAACTTCTTTCAAGATATTTTCATTTCTCTTTCTGTCCCTCCACGGTATACTAATTATTCTTCTATAAAACAACATATTCGCAGCTCACTTGGCTGCTGATTGTCCATGATTCGCTTCCGTATATAAGGATTGGCTCAGTACAGAAGTCTTGTCCTCACATCCATTGACAAGGATAAATTTCAGAGAATAGTTTTCATCTTGTGACATGCTGTCTTTGCTTCGACTACTCTATATCACTGATTCAGTGCGTGCCAAAGAATAATATATCGCCAAATGTGACCTACCATTTGGACAGAAGGACGATATATCACTATACTAGGGTTATCGTCAGATATAATATATGTGTGATTTGTTTCTTGGTATCTTCCTCAATTTATATGCTCCGTAAATGTAATTTTACGTTATAATACTTGTGCATTTGATTGTGTACCATGTCTGGTGCAAACCCACTGTTTTGTTTGGCACTGAATCAGTTCACACATCTTCCATCTGCTGTCCCAGATAGTTAAATGAATTTATTTGATTCTGATTGGCTCCATTCATTTTGATGTTGCAATTGAATATACAACTGTTCTTTGTAATAACCATTATGCTATGTTTATATTATTTGAACTAATTCCTTTGTTTTGACTCTCCGTTACAATTATACCTATCATTTCTCGTAATTGCGTTTGATTTCTTTGTTATGTCAGCATGGCCGAATGCATAAGAACGCATGTTCTTAAACATCCGGTGTGCTGATGCCGAGGTAGCGGGTTCATCCCCTACACAGGACAGTTGGACTAAAATGTTCACTTCTCGCCCCTTGACTTGGGGATGTAAATTACAAGAACCTCTAAAGTCGGAGTGAGTTCACCTGATGGCGAGGGACACTAGTAATAGGGAAAGCTAATCCACAAACAAAATTCAGTCCAGTGCTACTAGAAGTGGTGTGTATGGACTACGCTTGAATTTAAAGCGAGTGATCACCCTCCAGAAAATTGCGCGACCAAAACCAGGTCATCAGCATAACACAGGCTGTTGACATTATTCCCACCGACCGACATTCCTGCCATGTCTTGTGTGGGTGGGCTCATTATTGTTTGCCTGTACAAATTAAACAGATCAGTGTCTTACATCTCTACAATACAATCTTCCTACCAACTCTATGCTACCAATGACAAATTTATACAACATAATCTTCCTATCATAATCAGCGACTGGCAAGAGAAGGTCAACCAGAGAGACGAATGGAGACGGCTTGTATCTGCAGCAAAGAACCTCAATGGCTCGGAACCCTGAAGAAGAAGAAGAAGAATCCTCCTATCAGCGCTCTGCTACCAATGCCAAACTTGGACAACACAATCTTCCTACTAACTCTAAGCTACCATCTAAACCTGGACAATGACAGAAAAAGAGACAAGAAAAATTACAACAACGGAAATGACTAAAGTGGAAATGTGATTTCTGAGGAAAATACAAAGAATACAAAGGACATATATAAAAGCCAATGACTAAGTTCTGCAAACAAAACACATAATATGAAAACCGTAAATTGATTAGAGAAATTAGACGTAGGCAGTCACAATTTTTGGACACTTATGAGAAGAAATAAATGGGAGAACTTGATGACAACTGGCAAGATTGAGGGGAAGAGAACAAGTGGAGGGCAGAGAAGTAAATAACTGGATGGCTTGGCCACGTGGTATGGTCGAGACAAGAACACAGGTGATCGCGTGAGATGGCGAAACATGACCGCCCACGCTTATCGGCATGGCACATGATGATGATGATGATGATGATGATGATGATGATGATGATGATGATGATGATGATGATGATGATGATGATGATGATGACACACCTGACGATATGCAGCGAAATATGCCAGCCAGCAAATTGTTCAACCTCTTGTTTTTGGCTTCTGGGTTTATACATGAAAAGTCAAGGTGACACAAGTATCCTGCACAGTACAGAGAAGCCCCGCGTCCTGTAAGAGTTAAATAACTACTTACGTCACGGCAGGTGACGTTTTATCAATAGAAAATTATCCCCGGAGGTCAATGACCGGTGTAGGGTTGTTGTGACGTATCCCGGGACACAGCCAGTACGGTACCCAGCAGTCGGCCATTGCTTCCGCCGGGTGGGTTTTGGAACATGATTCAAAATTGCGTCTGCCGTTGGACAAGTTAACATCTGGTTGTCTGGGGGTGAAACTGCGCTATGTGAGAGCAGCAGGACAGTCGGATGGACAGAAAAAGACCCACATTTTTGCTTTTAAGAATTTTAGCTGATCCGGTGTCCAGTAAAATGCAGGTTTGGTTCAAACATGGTACACAATCAAATGGAGAAGTATTATATTGTAAATTTACGTTCACAGAGCATTGAAAATGCGGAAGATACTACGAAACAAAACAAATAACACGATGACAGTATTCTCTTACAGGACTCCGCAGTCAACCCCAACATATATTTATTTTATTTTGCTGTTTGTGATCTCGTGTCAAGTTTACTGTCAGTAGTTTGCCATTGCTTTCTTAACGAAAGGCACCCATAATAAAAACCAACGCATATCGGTCTGCTGTCAAATCGCCCGCAGCTGTGTCGGAAACGGTATACAGGATTACGAATTACGTGAGAAACACCTTGGCCACGGAGCCAGCGTCCGATGACCGTGGTACGATAATATATCGTCCATCTGTAAAAATGGCAGGTCGTATTTGGCGATATACTATCCTTCGGCTCGTTTCTCGCTGTGGCCGCCTCTACCTCCATTCTCACGTGTGATTCTTCCCCTTTGGGCAATGTGTTGGAGTCTGTTGACAATACACGACCCAATTCCGTGGAGAAAACATGCCCAGGTCAAAGCCAGCAAGTCCCAGCGTGCAATACTAAACCAGTAGGTCAAAACGTGCAATACTAAACTAGTAGGTCCCAACGTGCAATACTAAACCAGCAAGTCCTAACGCAGAATGCTAAACCAGCAAGTCCCAACGTGCAATGCTAAACCAGTAGGTCCCAACGTTTAAAGCTAAACCAGCAGGTCCCAGCGTGCAATGCTAAACCAGCAGGTCCCAACGTGCAATGCTAAACCATCAGGTCCTATCTCGCAATGCTAAACCAGCAGGTCCTAACCCGCAATGCTAAACCAGCAGGTCCTAACTCGCAATGCTAAACCAGCAGGTCCCAAACGTGCAATGCTAAACCAGCAGATCCCAACGTGCAATGCTAAACCAGCAGATCCCAACGTGCAATGCTAAACCAGCAGGTCCCAACGTGAAATGCTAAACCATCAGGTCCTATCTCGCAATGCTAAACCAGCAGGTCCCAACGTGCAATGCTACATCATCAGGTCCTATCTCGCAATGCTAAACCAGCAGGTCCCAACGTGCAATGCTAAACCAGCAGGTCCCAACGTGCAATGCTAAATCAGTAAGTCCCAGCGTGCAATGCTAAAGCAGCAGGTCCCAACGTATAATGCTAAACCAGTACGTCCCAACGTGCAATGCTAAATCAGTAAGTCCCAGCGTGCAATGCTAAACCAGTGCGTCCCAACGTGCAATGGTGTGGCGATAAACGAGCAGGCGGACAGATTGGCTGGATATGCACCTCTAAGTGAGGTATTCGTGCATGTTAAGGCAGATGTGGTTTGGGCCCTCTGGAATCTTGTGTATAGCGTGAAAGAACACATAAATCGGAGATAATATAGCGGCATTCTCTCATCTCATCTCATTTCATATCATCATGTTCCTCTTGTACCTTGCGGTGTTGAGGTGAAGTATAAACAGTAGGAGAGTGCCCGATAGTGGGCTACATATATCGATATTCCCATGGACTCTGCTATTCCCTCCGTCCAACTCACGTTCCCTCACGTAAACAAGCATCTGATCACATAAACAAGCACCAGATCACGTAAACAAGCATCAGACCACGTGGTCGGCCTCTTCCTCTGTTTCCATCTGGTCTGTACATCACTGCTTGTTGTGGTATGCTGTTGACTGGTAACCTACTTGCATGGCCAAACCATTTGACTTGCTGCTTTCTAATAAAATCTAGTGCTGCTTTAATCCCCACTTTAGTCATGCTTTCTTCATTTCTGATCTTATCTCTTCTTGATACGTTGAGTACGCTTCCCAGGAACCTCATTTCTGTTGTTGTGATTTTCTTTTCTCTTTTCCTGTCATTGTCCAAGTTTGGTATTGGTAGCATAGAGTTGGTAGGAAGATTGTGTTGTAAAGTGCTTTCTTAGTAGTTATTGATACATGTTTGTTCTTTAGTATTAGTGCCATTTGTCCAATGAGTTGATTTGCCTTATTGCACCTATTTTCGATCTCGTCTTCTGATCTGCCATTTGATGATATTATACTTCCTAGGTACCTGAAACTCTTTACTTGTTTCAAGGGATGTTCGTTTAGGTGAATTGTTGTTGTTTTTTCTTCTTTAGTTATAGTCATTACCTCTGTTTTGCTTGTGCTTATTTTCATGTTATGTTCCCTACACATTTCGTTTAGACTATTCATGTGGTCTTGTAATTCAGCTTCTGATTTTGCTATTAGTGCTTGGTTGTCAGCAAACAGGAGTTCTCTAATTGTTAGATTTGCAGATGGTTCTTCTTCTGTGTTCTCGTCATGCGGTATTCTTGCTGTCTCTGCTTGGCTGGTTTCTTTACATATGTTGTCTATATATGTTATGAACAAGAGAGGGGACAGGACACAACCTTGTCGTACTCCAGATCTTATGGTGAAGGGTTCTGAGTGTCCTCCAGTTGCTCTCACTATGAATTCACTGTTGTTGTATAAACTTTTACATAGGTTTGTAAAATGTGTACTCACTCCATATTGTTTAAGGATTTCCCACAGCTTGTTTCTAACTACTCTATCGAATGCCTTTTCTTGGTAGACAAATGCTAAGTAGTTTCATTGAATTCGATTGATTTTTTTATAAGTTGTCTAGGAGCATTAAGTTACCAAAGGATTTAACCGACCCTCAGGACTGCAAATGGTACCATTAGTATTTGGACTCTTCACTGGCTGTTGAAGATGAGGACGGAGCACGTATGGGAATGTCCCCGAGTGCTATGGTGTCGATTCTTGACTCAACTCAATCAAGACCTATCCCTGTGCAAACAATCAAAGTCAGTGAAGAACCAACAAGCCAGAAGCAAGCAACCACACAGCTGTAATGAAATGATTCTTCGGCCGGCAGTGTCCACATGGAATGGAAAATACAGGCGGACATGAACCCTAAGACGTCCAATTTCCTGAAAGGGCTAGAATGGCAAAGTGACCTTCCTCGGCCTGGGTGAGTGGACGAGGCAAACATAAGACATGGGCGGGCGGTTTTATTATAGAGGCCGTGTGTGGCTGTTGAGTGTAAACAAATTCGACTTCAATCTTTTGTGAGACTTCGCCCAAACAATAGACTGAAGTAATTGGTTAGACCAGTGGTTCTCAACTTTTTTTGGCCCTGCCCCCCTTCACCATATTTCAGAACATCATCCCTCCCCCCCCCCCCCCCTCTTGTTTCGTATTTCCTACCTAAAAATTTGGCCCGTGCCCCACTTCACCATATTTTCAGAATGTCATTCACCTACCTAAAAATCCCGCCCCCGCCCCTACACAGTGTACGTAATAATGGAAACTAAATTAAATAGCACATACTAAAACAAGTCTAGACGTCCACATAAAACGTGATTTGTGGGTCTACTTACTTTATAAATTGAATTTTAGAAGGGTGAGACGTACAGAACCGTATAGTATGAAGGGAAAAACAATATCAAGTAATCGGTTCTTGTATTAACGCGATCTTGAAATAATCTTCATTCCTCCCCTGAAAACCCTACAATTCCCGGGGGGGGGGGGGAGATCCCCTCCGGTTGAGAACCACTGGATTAGACCATTGCGTTGGACCTTCCTCTGTTTTTGCAGGTACTACTATCATCTCATTATCATGTGCCATGCCGATAAGCGTGGGCGGTCATGTTTCGCCATCTCACTCGATCACCAGAGTTGTGGATCAGCTCAGTGTTCTTGTCTCGACCATACCACGTGGCCAAGCCATCCAGGTATTTACTTCTCTGCCTTCCCCTTGTTCTCTTCCCCTCGATCTTGCCAGTTGTCACCAAGTTCTCCAATTTATTTCTTCTCATAACGTGACCAAAAAATGTTGACTGTCTACGTCTAATTTCTCTAATCAGTTTACGATGTTCATTTGTTTCTTGTAGTACTTGGTCATTGGTTTTTCTGTCTGACTATGGTACTTTTTTGCATTTTCCTCAAAAATCACATTTCCACAGCCATCAGATGTTTCTCAGCCTGTTTGCTCATTGTCCACACATCACATCCAAATAAAAGCACAAGTTCTATGTAGCACCTTTAGGCTCTTTTTCTCGTTGCAAATGACATCTTTTTATTGGTCAGAGTACTATAGATTCTACTTATTCCACAACTTCTACTATTGTTGTTGCTGCTGCTACCACTACTACTGTTGTCTACTACTACTACTACTACTATCTGTGCTGCAGTAACTACAAGTTCCCCAAGCCCCATCCTGTTTTGTTTGCTCAACCTAAGGGTGACAACTCTGCAAAACCTACTATGTGAGAACTGCAGAGTTGTCCAAAACTAGTCAATATTCAACCAATTTTGTTCGCTATAAGACGGGCTTCAAACAAATAAAGTAGCGAACGAAAGAAGAAGCATGAACAAAGGTGCACGGTCGTCTCCTAGGCGTCTCCAAGATAATGGCAACTATGAACAGAATGTTGAAGCTCAGCATCGATCCCCCAACCTTCAGATCGTGCGGCTGGAATCTTCACCACTTCGGTTAAGCAGCCGCGGTGTTCCATTCAACTGTTGTCATTGCGATCTTCCTCAGATGGCCTAGAATTCTTGTTTACTTTTCTGTACTTATTCCATTGCATATTCACACCAACCCTATGCTACCAATATTCACACCAACCCTATGCTACCAATCTCAAACTTGGACTTTATCCAAATCACACTTTCGCAAAATCAATACTTGCGAGATGAGATGCCTGATGAGAGCTTCCAACTTAACAATCCGAGACCGAGTAAGAAATTATGTTATCAGACAGACAGTGGGATCAACACACCTTGTGCCACATTTAGTGAAAGACAGAAGATCAAGTGGTTTGGCCATGTCGTAGAATGCAACACTATCAACAACCATCACTGGCCTTACATCAAAGATCATCTGCGACAAGACCAAGAGGACGTCCAAGAAGAAAATAAATTGACGACATCAAAGACATTGTACAATCACACGGAATGAAACTATCCAGTGCCGCCCACTGAGCGCAAATTATTCCTCCCCATGACGCCAGAAGTGGAAGATGATGATGATGATGATGATGATGATTCCATTGCCTCCAGCAAGTTAAAAGTACAATTGGTGTGAACACGCATCTTTTAAATGGTAAAATTTGGATGTGATTCATCGACCTTCTACAATTACTAAGGAAGACACATTGGAATTTTTTGAGCTGAAATATCATAGAAACATTCTTAGAATATCGTGGGTAGAGAGGATAACCGCTGAAATGTTACAAGATCTGAACATTGAAGAAATCTGGCCGATAGACTGTATCATGTCTGTGGAACTGAAGCAACTTGGCCAGACTGCACGACACAGTGGCATGGAGAGAAGTGATGGAAGGTGTGGTTTCTGGAACAAGTGGCGGGGTCCTCCGGCTCGAAGATGGATGCAGGATATTACCGAAACCATTGGCATGAGGCGGGAGAAATGGCAGGAGATAGGGAGGCTTCTCGGCGGGAAAATGGCAGCAGATAGGGGTTTTTCGTCCTGGCTGGAGTTTGAAGATACGGTCCGCTGGCTTCTGTCTAACCTGCTGATGTGATTCTTTTATACCTGACCATTGTAACAACAGACCAAGTTGTGGCACACATCTAATGCCCTAACACACACGATCTCCATGTGAGGCTCCCAGTCTCTTCATTACATATTCGGGAGTTGCGAACACACGAAAGTCTGATATCTGGATGACTCCTCATGGCTAGTCACCTTGCGGTATGCTATCTCTCACTTCACATTACTTTACCTTGTACATGCTACCAGCAAACATCACGCACACTGCTTGAGTATTATTGGCTGGGGATAATAGAAACGAAGCAAGGATCCTCAAAATCGCGACACACTGAGTCATGGCAAGGATCATCTGAAGCTGTAAACAGACAGCCACCACGAGGATGCTCAAACTGTCACACACTTAACCACAACAAGGATCCTGAAACTCCCAACACACTCCGCCACAAAGTGAATCTCCAATGTCCCATCTAATCTCAACACTCGTACTCGCAGACATCAACATCCATGCTACTTCAAGAAGAAAAACCAACACTGTTAACTGAGATAAAATAGTCAGACTTATTTGGTGACAGCAAAAAAAAAAAAAAAAGCAATAAGGCATGGGACAGTGATAATGTCCTCCGGTTGCCTAACATGAAGTAACAAGTACTTGGCAGAAGAAAATAATTACCTCATATCAAATGAACAATAGCGACTATACAAACCAAAGTGAAGACTATAAAAAAGCAGATAAGAAAATACAAACATAAATATCTATATACATGTGTATGTACAAGAGCATAGTTTAACACAAGAGTATATGATTGTCTTTGACCAATGAGTCGCAAGCGAGGCTTGCATGTACAAGTCGCGACATGCTCGCACTGGTCTTGAGCTTGTGATTATACAAACTGATCCATGTGGTGCTACTGGGGAAGCTGCGCGAGTTTTTGTGACACCGCTGGCTGTAGCAGGATGTGCCCAAATAACACACAGCACATCAGATAGGTAGAGACCTGGCAGAGAAACAACTAGCATACACTCTACCACAGAAGGATGCCGGGGATGTGTGGTCTCTCTATCAGGTCTAGTGGTTAGAGCGTGTACTGATTCTATCTCTGTACTGCCTAGTATGTAGTGACGGAATGCAGTGTACCCCTGCAGCACCCTCTGTGTTGTACTTTACCTCTGATAGGATCGGCCAGTCAGTATTTGGAGTAAGCAATTGGCAGCAAGTGACCTTGGCTAGTTGCTCTTAGAAACTCTGTTCTGTCTTCTCTCAGGGTTATATTTTAAAAATGTTTCTTTAATAATTATGTTTTATATCAATGCAGCTTTTACAGACACCATGCAAATAAATATCATGGTAGTTTTTAAAAACACCATGCAAATAACTAACTGTAAGCATAAACTATATATGAACACCTTAAGAGACAGGAATATTGTGGAAATAACTAACTGTATGTTTCTACTATATATGAACACTTAGAGTCCGAAGAATCGTGGAAAGATCTGTAAACTTCAACCAAATATGAACGCTAAGAGACAGAACTATCATCATGGAAATAACTGTAAACTTCAACTAGATATGAAGAATCTAAGAGACAGAAGAATAGTGGAAAAATCTGTAAACTTCAACAATATATGAACACTCTAAGAGACAGTAGGATTCAGCATTAAACACGGGACAATCTGAAGTCCTGTACATGGGACAATCTGAAGTCCTGTATGTCTGGGCAAACATGTCATGAGAGGAGACTCAGGAAGACTGGCATGAGTGACCCCTTCCCGTAGAGAAGTCAGCTGCCAGATCCAACCAACCATGAACACATCAGCAAACAGCAGGGCCTATGCTGTTGGGAGGTGACAGGCAGAAGTGATAGATTGGTTTCAAGTGTTATTGCTCATGCCTTCAATTAATCAATCAATCAGGTGCCATCTCCACAATGAAGGTTGGCTGCAATGTTTTCCAACACTGTCTGTCTCTTGCCTTGACTTTGCATTCTGTCAGACTGCTGTTCACTCATCTCTTGACATTATATTCCATTTTGTATCGTTGCCTACCTCTTGCTCGCTTTCATTCAACTTTATCCTTCAGCATAGTTTTTTTTTTTTTTTTTTAAAGTATTCTGTCTTTTAATGTGGCCGAAATATTTCACATGCCTATCTTTTATTTCTTTCATCAACTCTCTTTTCACTACCCAGTTTTTCTAGAACTTCTGTATTTGATTATTTTTATGTAATCATGAAATATGACATAATCTTCTGTATATCCACATCTCCAGGGCCTCTATTTAACTTTCTAATTGCTTGTTCATTGTCCCCGCCATATAGTATTGTTGAATATACATAACATTTGACAATTCTCATTTGTAATGCATTGTTAATCTCTCCCATATAGTTAATACTTGTATCTAAAAACCATAGTACCTTTGAAAATATAGTGCTCACAAACCAGTTAACTTGTGGCAGAAAAAACAAACACACCAGCTATTAAACCAGAATGCTGTGCCAGTATTTCTAAAGGCTATCGTCCTTCTGCTAAAGCTACAAATATTGCAAACACTCATTCATCACGTGCCACACACATATGACAACAGCATGCTTCACGCAGTTAGAAAGTAATGACAATACATTTTTACAGCTACCCGATTTTCCATATAACCAGAAAAATATTTGTGCAATTTTGACAAATTGCGGCTAATATTATATGCAAGCCTTTGCTTGAAAAACACACAAAAAAGTAATCTGCCATAGCGGTTTTTTTTTAAAATCTAGTAGTGAATGAATTTAAAATTCATTACTAAATTGCAACAGAAGGCAGGATTTGATATTTGAAAACATAAAAATGATGTATGTGACACAGGAGATAAAAACGTGTCACTAATAACAAAGACTAGATGTTTAACAAAGAACCTTTGTTCGTGAGCTCTGAGAGAACTTTAAAATACAATTATTTAACAACATTTAACATTTAGTTTAATATTGCCCTGACAAAAACCAGTCCTTTTAGAGAAAACGAGAAATAACTGAAAGGCTACTGAATCTGGCGGTCCTCCTCAGGACCAGTCCTCATCAGGACCAACTCAACGCAAAATACAAAATGCCGAAGGGTGTAAGCCCCATAAGACCCAACCAACCCGACGAGCACAGATGGACAAATTTAACAAACCTTGTTAAGTATGAACTCCGAAGAGAACAATGAAAGGAAACATCATAGAAATTCGCCCAAAATAAAAACAGACCTAAATTATAACCAAAGCTGTAGAAGCAGGTTGAACGAGGTAGAATTTTCCCCCCATAAATATTGAATGTCTTCTGATAAAAAAAACATTGCATGTTATTTGTAGGGTGTGGCTATCTAGATGTGGCCAGAGGCAAAGAGCATGCTGGCTACTGCTGGTGAGCTGATGCCAGAGTGGTGGGGTCATTCCCTACACCGGTCAGTTGGACTTACTTGTTCCGAAAGCAATGGCAAACTACCGAATGTCAAATTACCCCTAGAAAATCAACAGGGTGATAGCAAGGTCTTACAGAGAACATGCATATTTTTGTAGTTTGCCAGTGCTTTCTGAACAAGAAGTCAACTTTTGTCCAAATGACCGGCGTGGGGAATGGATCCACTGCCCCACCATCAGCGCACAGGAAGTTTAAAAGCAAGTGCTCTTATCCTTTCAGCCACACCGACCTTGTCTTCTAAGAAATATTTACTTCAAACAGGAAACTAAGGGGATGTGCACTGTGGTCACCCACCTGACCCCAAACAGGCTGTGGGGCATTCTGCTCACAGATGCCATCTGACAAACAAAGGGACCATATCTCAATTATTAAGAATACAGATGACTAAATAGCTATCATACTGCAATATTATTAGAGTCAGAGATTTTCCTATGATGGGCAATATGCTATATACCCACATCTTGCACACCACGTATGAAGATTTGAAGATGTTTGGAATGAGTGGGATGAAAACTTGGAAGACAAAAAGGCAAGGTCAGTCCACAAGTCCAGTATCAGAGCAAACGCTTCAAGGTTCTCAACACAAACTAACAACTAAAACATTATTATTACTTCACACAACTTTTTTTTCCAAAATCAATGATTCGTTGAAGAAATAGAATAGACTATATGTGATAAAAGCCATTATTAATCTGCACCAAAATAATAAACATGCCTGATACTTTCCTAATATAACAATCATGTGTGTCTAACAACTATAAACTTTGATTTTATAAAAGCCATTATTAATCTGCAACCAAATAATACCATATGTGCGCTTACAAACCATGATTGAATAACAAATAGAAAATAACGCTAGTTCCACAGCAGACAGACACTGCTCTTGGAGTGTGAAATGTTAGGCCTACCCGTAGACTAGACCGCAGCATATGAGATAGGGTGGACAGTTCCCTTCCTCGCTGCTTTTCCTTTCCAGACAAGCTGGAGCACATTTGTGCGTTCAAAATGACAAATATAACAGCGTATATTTTGTTGCATGTTAGCAGTGTCTTTACAGCTGGAAATAAAGTGAAAGCTCATTGCATAAGTTACATTTCACAATTTAAAAACCTACCCACGAACAGCGTATTTATGGCATACACGATTGCGGTATTCACATTTGTGAAACCTCACTGTTGCACTGTGTTGACACTATCCTTGCATGATCTATGGAGGGAAACTGGCAATTTATGGATACTGTATATCCATGTGTGATCTATGAGGGAAGCTGGCAATTTATGGATGTATCCATGTGTGATCTATGAGGGGGAGGGCGTGCAGACCGGGACACTTTATGGGTGTATCCATGAGTGTGATCTATGAGGGGAGGCTGGGGCAATTTATGGATGTATCCATGCATGATCTTTGAGGAGAGGCAGGGACTACTCTATGGATGTATCCATGTGCGATCTATAGGGGAGACTGGGACACTTTATGGATGTATCCATGTGTGATCTATCGGGGGAGACTGGGACACTTTATGGATGCATCCAAGTGTGACCTATGGGGGGAAGTTGGGGCAATTTATGGATGTATTCATGTGTGATCTATAGGGGGAGGGTGGGACACTTTATGGATGTATCCATGTGTGATCTAAAGGGGGAGACATTGACACTTTATGGAAGTTATCCATGTGTGATCTAAAGGGGGAGACTGGGACACTTTATGGAAGTTATCCATGTGTGATCTAAAGGGGGAGACTGGGACACTTTATGGAAGTTATCCATGTGTGATCTAAAGGGGGAGACTGGGACACTTTATGGAAGTTATCCATGTGTGATCTAAAGGGGGAGACTGGGACACTTTATGGATGTATCCATGTGTGATCTAAAGGGGGAGACATTGACACTTTATGGAAGTTATCCATGTGTGATCTAAAGGGGGAGACTGGGACACTTTATGGAAGTTATCCATGTGTGATCTAAAGGGGGAGACTGGGACACTTTATGGAAGTTATCCATGTGTGACGAACGTGATCTTCAAACTGGCTAACCTGCTGCAGCTGATGATGGAACCACAATACCATACAATGATACATCCAGAGAGCACACAGCAACAACCACATACAACTCAATCACACAATAGATAGAAGTTGTCAATGGTTGGTGACCTGACAGTTAGCTTAACCCTTCTTGTACTTATTCACAATATGTAGTCAATAATACTAATATTCCGTATACATCCCGGAAACATCTAGAAAATACTACACATTTCTATTCATACCATCTCACAAATAATAAAGTAAATTAAAAAATGACTGTTTTTGGCACACCAAAAGTATCAATGTCTACATTGTTCATCTACCTCGAAACTGTCCCACACATAGCTATTTTCTCATGTCACACCAGCGAAGCACGTCTGGGATCCACTGCCTTAGAATTATCTTCTTTAGACATAGTTTAATTCTGCTTTGAGTTTCTCTAGTGGTAGTCTGTCTGTCTACCTATCAGTCAATTCATCCACCCACCTACCTATCAATCATCCCTTTAATGTCAGTGCAATGCACCTCTCACATTCATGCATACAGTGTTTGTAAAGTCTCAGTATACTTTGTAGAACAAATTTGAAAAATGAAGTACATGATGTCATTAAAAAATTTGCTCAAGTCCATCATGAAGCAATATACAGTGAATGGCTGTCATCTGCTGGAGTAATTCTTTGCACTACAAACAGAACGGTGGTATCAATGGGAAAAAACAGAATTTGTTTTTTTTTTTTAAATTTGATCTATATACAAAATGTAGTGAGACTTTGTAAACACCCTGTACAACCAATATGAAACAGCTAAGTGCCATGCATTTATAAAAGGCCCAAAAATCTATTGTTTTCTCAATAAATCTCTTAAATTGCTTGGCACAAAAATAAGTCATTCCCAATGTTGTAATATTTCGAAATATTTCTGCCAATCATCTGAGAGAGTGCCTCAACCAGGCATTTTGATATATAGTGTCAACAGTGAAAAACAAGTGCCAATAAGTTATCATTAGAAGACAGAAGAAGAATTTTTACGTGTGACATAGAATCAATTTAAACATGTGATTATGAAACCTAGGCAATTAGAAAACAAGTAAAGAAAATACAACGAAGCCACGGATACATGATTTCTGTTACAAATACCATAGATGGACAACCAGGAGATGTCTACATGTTCTGACAGAAATTAGGACGTGGAGAAAAGGCAGATATTAGAAGGAAACAACATTTGTGGCCCATCATTTTTTTTAAGTTAGTACATACATGAACAACTAGACATATTAATGAACAAAGAAAGAAATTAAGACATGGAGAAATTTCAGATATTAGAAAGAGACAACATTTGTGGCAAATCATTTTTTTTAAAGTTGGAACAACAGGAAATATTAATGAACAAAGAAAAAGAAAGAAAGGAGGGCAGTGAGAAAAGATTCAGGATAGTCTAGCATCACGGCAAGTAAAGGTATCAGATTATGAAATGACTGACAGTGCTAGACAAGTGGAGTTGTGAAGAGAATTTCATCACCCAGACCAGCTGGGTACTTGATGACCATGATAAATGTCAGAATCAGTGAATGAGAATGATGATGTACATTCTTTGGAGGGGTGATGTTGATTCCAGAGGGGGTTGTGTCAACACACAACCAAAAAGACTCATCAGAGCCCTGCCAGGGTGGCATAAATCTCCATAAGTCCCTTTTGGTTTTCGAACCATTTGTAATTCTCGTCGTCACGTGACGAGAGTGATTGGGGTTAGCGGAGAAACTTTCCCGTACCCCTCGGGCCCAGGGTTAAAGGTATCAAAATTAGAAATGAGACAGTGGGAGAAAACAAGGAATTTTAACCCCGAACCAGCTGGGAGAGGAAAAAGGCAGAAAACAAAGAAATCAACAGACATTCAAAATAGGGAGGAATGGCAGAAGTCAAACAGACTTCAAGAGGAGGGTGACAGAAAACAAAGAAATCAACCAGACATCTCAAGCTAGGAGAGGAATGACAGGAAAAAGGAATCAACAACAGTAATCGCACTTAATATACCAATTTCAAATTATAGATTACTTCTTAACTTCAAAAAAGTAATACTTCAACCGTGAAAAATATCCAACAATTAATGCAGAACTAACAAGTAATACTTAAATTAACACAAAAGCAGCTATTCACCAATAATACAAAACAACCTGCATTCAACAGTAACAATAGTCAATGGAATCCCACAATTAATACAAACTCATTTGATTCAACAATTAATACAAAATGATCTGATTCAACAATTAATACAAATGATTTGATCCAACAATTAATACCTGATTTTACTCAAACAAAACAAAATGATTTGATTTCCACAAACCACATATATTTGGTTTACATTTGCTGGCTTTGAACTCAAGCGTAGTCCATACACGTGCTACTACTGCTAGACACGACTGATTTTGTTTGCGTGTGGATTATCTTTCCCTCTTACCAGTGTCCCACGACATCAAACTAACTTCTGAGGTACTTGTAATTTACATCCCCAAGTCAAGGATCTTTGAGAACAAAATTTTAAGACGCATCTTTGGACCCATTAGGGATACACAAAGTGGAGAGTGGAAAAGAAGAAGTAACAAAGACATTTATGATCTGTTTAAGTCCCCGCTAATCACTGGTATCATGAAGGCTAATAGACTACAATGGCTGGGGCATATAGAAAGAATGGAAGATAATAGGGAAACAAAACTCGCTTACACTCAGGAAATAAATGATCGTAGACCCCGAGGTAGACCAAGAAGGCGGTGGAGAGATAATACATGTACAGACCTACAAGCACTTGGAATCAACGACTGGCAAGAGAAGGTCCACCAGAGAGACGAATGGAGACGGATTGTATTTGCAGCAAAGAACCTCAATGGCTCGGAACGCTAAAGAAGAAGAAGAAGAAGAGAAGTCAAGGATCAGAAGTCAATATTTTAGTCCAGCTGACCGGTGTAAGGGGTTGAACCCGCTACCTCAGTATCAGCAAACCAGAAGAGAGCGTGCTTACCCATTCAGTCATGCTGACCTCCCACAACGAGTATGATTCTTATCATCATATAGCAGCACCTTTGCCGAACGTCTCTCTCATCAGATTCTCTAACCCTTCTCTTTGACCTCATGCATTTCCGCGCCCAAGATGCTTTCAATGTCCTGTGTACACTTTCGTGCAGGTCAACCCCCAGTCTCTTACTCCAGAAACCAATCCTGTCGTCACTTCTCGCTATCCTAATGTGACATTTAATATGGCCCAAGTAGGTCAGCTTCCAAGACATGTTTTTTATTAGCTTTCCTTCAATGTTCAGATCTGGTCAACTGTCAATATTTGTCTCCTCCTTTGCCCATGCTATTTTAAGAATGCTCTGCTAAATTAAAAACTCTGATTCTCTAATTAGTGACTGCAAAACTGTCCATGACTCACATCCATTAGTTGTGACAGGACAGATGCATATTCTCATCACTGTTACTGTAATTTGTTTCCTGGTGTTGAGGAAGTTTCTTCATGCTGTTTAACCTCTGCAACTCTGATGCAGATATATATATATATATATATATGCTTGATTGTGATCTTTGGTTGACAAGTAGTTGTGTCAGTGGGCATTTTTTTTTTTTTAAACGTTCAAATAAAGATTTATTTTCATTGTCTTTTGATAGTCAGGTTTAACTCTTCAATTCCCATAAGATTGTTTGAGAGGATGACCATGTCATTTGAATATTTAAGTTCTGGAACTGCATTTCCACCAATTATGAACAGATAAAATTGTCACTGGTCTCATCAATTTTGACAATATGATTGTAAGAATAAAACATTTAATTGTGTACAATTATGCAAAATAATGTTACTCCAATGCAAAAAAAAAACTATTGAAAACAGCTAGAATGAAGGTGGAAATTGCATAATAGAAGCATCGAAAACTAAAACCAGAAACATCTAAAATACAACCCAGGTTTCGGTCTTCTCTACTCGATTGTTCAGGATTTAATGACCGATTCTCCTGTGGTTTACATTCCTCCTGTACCATATTTATGATTTGACCACACATTTTTGAAAAGCAAACCGGCACACAAAGTCATGAACTGATATTAAGAGCAACATAAAAACGGAATTTAATATTAATACATGCATAGTGTCTATGTCATTTACGGAAGAGCATGCTATGATAAGTACTGTTTAAAACTGATTGTGCGAAGAACTGTTGCTGCTATGAGAATAATAAAGGACATCTGATGTGAAATACTGTGTTTAAACCTCAATGGGACACCAATGTTTGTCTAAACGTGTGTCTTCATTAGAAAAGCTTGAACTTTTAACAGCGGTTCAAAAAAAGTCGCTTAAAAGTCGACAGGGTCGACTTCATCGCACCGGGTTTTATCCCATATGGCTCGGTCTCTTTCCGCAGCACGGAAAGCGTCGCACAAAGCACGAACTCCGTAGCTTTTTAGCGACGACCCACAGGAGTCTCCGAAACATTTAACTCGTAAACCGAAGGGTGCGGCCCGGAATCGAACCCACAACCTTCGGATCACAAGACAAACGGCTTGACCACTTCGCCACAGAGACTCCCGAAGAACCTAACAGCAGTTCAAGAAGGCATAACACTAAATCTGGTTTCTGATGTAAATCCTCAGGGTTCAATCTGAAATTAAATTCAAGAATGTACGTGTGGTTCTTCTTCGTGTTATGTAAGTAGTAGCAAAACAATACAACATTTGACAGATGATGTAAACGATACACAATCTCATTCTGATTCTAATTATCTGGAATGGCTCAGACATATGGAAGCCACCCCCAGTGTGAATATTACTGGGTTTACATCCACTTTTGAGCAACCTTATAGTGCTGGACCATATCTCTGTGTGTAGTGGATTGGGTGTCTGTTTTCTTGGACGGGGGAAAAAAAAGGAAGAACCATGTACTTGTTGAGCACATTACAAACTCTTTGACAGCTGGAAAGAGAGTAGGTTGTACAAACACTGCTGTGGCAAAATTTTATTAGAAACATTGTCCACAATAATATAGAGTATATGTATACTCCCACACTTTGATCATGTTAGTGAATCAAGCGTTTGTGCACTAAGCTAAGCATTACTATCTAAAGGAAATGTTCAAAGCACTAACAGATAGCTTCAGTGTGCAACAAAGATGATGCGTGAACCACATCAATTAACAAATTAAAGACTAGGTTCATTACTCATAGCTTTAGCTACAGATCAACCATAAAATGAAAACAATGAACAGAGAACACAAAACAATTAGCCAGTCTGCATATAATGAGACACAAGCATTTAGCATGTGTAATACACCTGGTGTCCAACCGCTTAGAAAGTGACCGGTATCTATTAAAGACCCCAACACGCGTGACCAACGAAGTAATTCGGAAGCCCGGTGAAATTATTTTTGTCTGCGATGTACTTATTCAGTATGATTTCATTGGCGTGCATCGATTAGAACTATCACATGACTAGTTGTGCGTAAATACTGTAAAACTTTAAAACACATCATACATTTTGTTTGTGTGCAAAATTAAAGCTCTGACCATTTCAGGGTGTGACAATGGTCTGGTCCTTACTGGTTGAACTTTCAGGAGTTGCTGAGAAGGTTGAAGACAGGCATGCTTCGTGCAGAGTGGCATGCTTCCATTTAAAAAATCAGATAGGGAACATCCGTTGGCAGAGTTCGCCAGGGCAAGTTGGTGTGGTGGGAAACGAGGCGGACAGATTAGCTGGGTTTGCACCACTGAGTGAAGTATTCAGATGTGCATCATTTAGATGTGGTCAGGCCCCTTTGTATTCATGTATAATGTGGAAGAACAGATACACCAGCATGGCTTGGAGAGAATGGTGCCGCAGGGAGTGACCAGCCGATCTGGCCGGCACTCCGAGGACAGGCCAGACAGACGCATTAGTATTTGGACACATATTCTTGAACATGAGGACAGTGCACGTATGGGAATGCCCAAATTGCTGTCATGTCAGTTTTTTTATCAACTTAATTGTGAGGGGTCTACTGTGATTGATAAATAGCACTCAAGGTGGCAAAAACAAGACAGTGTCTCTCATAGAATACTAAAGTTTAAATATATACCAAGCTCGGAATTCTGAGAGCCAAACCATTCGCCGGCACCCACTCATGCTTTGTAAGTACATCCACTGGGATTCCTCAGATTCCATTCTCAGACAACTATGACAGATTCCTGACCTACCTTCCTGCCCCCCCCCCCTTTCTTTCAATGTACCACTTCCACTCAAGAACCTGGGATGCTCACTGAACCGTTACACCCACCACCCAATCATCATCCTACATTCCACTCCCCTGGCTGGGTATAAAAGAAGACAACAGTGATATTCGGGGCTATACACAGCTCGGAATTTTGAGGTTAGGAACATTTTTTCCAATTTTCATTTTCTCTTCATTGCTTTCATTTTTTCATCTTTTTATTCTTCTTGTCCTGTCATCATGTCTTAATGTAGTCACAGGAGATCTTCTCCGTGACTATATGTTTGTGTATTGTGAATGTGTTTATTTGCTGATGAAGGCTAATCGCCGCAATGACCTGTATGTGTCGTAATTCTGTTATGTAAAGCTGCACTACTTTGTGTCATTTTATATTGTTTACATTTTCACAGCTTTACCGCAGTTCCACCAAATTTTATTCATATTTTTACTAAAGTTTAGCACATCAAGAGAGAAACTAGTTATCTAGTCAGAACTCTGCAAGTAATGTCTCGGCCTCAGAGGCAAGCTTGATGGAGGTCTCAATATCACATAAACATGTGAAACCAGAATCACGGTCTAAAAAAGAAAGAACTGAAGAAGATATTTCACTTAAAGCGGCATGCAGTTCTGCCACAAATATTGACAGCCACTTCAGGTGGTTCATTGCCGGTGTCAACTGGTTATTTTGCTGTGGGCTGATAGATAATAGCTGTGTAATCACTTCTCATTATTTCATCTCCAACAGATGAACGCTGTCCACTACACCTCATTACTTAACCTCCAACAGATGAACGATGTCCGCTACACCTCATTACTTAACCTCCAACAGATGAACGCTGTCCGCTACACCTCATTACTTAACCTTCAACAGATGAACGCTGTCCACTACACCTCATTACTTAACCTTCAACAGATGAACGCTGTCGGCTACACCTCATTACTTAACCTTCAACAGATGAACGCTGTCCACTACACCTCATTACTTAACCTTCAACAGATGAACGCTGTCGGCTACACCTCATTACTTAACCTTCAACAGGTTCAACCTGCTGCCTTCATGATTGGAACCTGTTTCCAAATATAGGTCATGGCCTAAAACCGCTCAAAAATCCACGTCTAAGGTCCCCAATTGTCTCCCTAACACCGACTTATGTACTAAACCCAAGAGTTATAGGATGTGGTGACCAATTCCCCTTCTTGCTAATTTTCTACTCAGAAAAAATGTCTGGCACATATATAACTCCTCCAGTCTGGGGGTCAGTGTTACTGTACTCAACCTATCCAAAGCATCTGCTACCTAAAACTAACAAATGTTTGTGTCTAAAGAAGTCCACATAACAAACACCTTACGACATAAGTTAAAGTAACAATCATAAATTGATTCATTCACTAACTAGATATGACACTGAGTTGAGAAAAGTTTTTAATGTAAGAAGTGAGCAATGAACACGTACTTGGTTCGGAATGGGTTACAGTAGGGATGACTCAGTAGACATACAAGTCAGAAGAAAATAATCACTCCTAGAAGTCTGCAGACTTCACAGGCAACACAAAGGTATAAAGTCTGTCTGCAAACCTCTTCAGACAGCACCTCATTATTCCACCTTCAGTGAATGTAACAGGCCACAGACAGGTATTATTATAATGTCAAAAAAGAGCACAAAGAATAGAACAGCTATAATGACCACCAAAGCGTGATAGTTTCATAACTGTTTAGGAAAATAAAGTAATAGTTTTGACTGTTATATGCATGATAATGTGTTATAGAATATTTACACACAATAATACATCAATAATATATATATATATTTATATATATGTATTTGAAACAAAGAAACCATAAATATTTCCAAATATATATAAAGCTGCATTCAAATTCACACAGCCAGGCATCTGGCATTCCGTGAGGAAACAAGCAATACTGGTGATCATACAAAATGCATCAGAACAATGCAGTGAAAGGCTGAAGATGGGCAAGTGTTAGCACACTACCTGCCAACCTGTTCACCTGACTTTTATATGGTTTGTGTAGTTGTGTCAGTGTTGGAAGTTCAAAATTGTGTTTGCAATTTTATGTTTTATCACTTATTTTAGTTTTTTTTTTTCCAGCTCCGAAGTGTGTTTTTATGTTGCCTTAAGAAATTTTTAAAAAATAAAGCATAAAATCGCCTTATCTTAATCATCCTAATCATGTGCCATGTTGATAAGCGTGGATGGTCAAGGTTTGCCATCTTAAATGATCACTAGAATCTTGGGACAGTTCTCTGTTCTTGCCCCTGAGTACGCCATGTGACCAAGCCATCCAAATATTTCTCTCTCTGCCTTCCCCTAGCTCATTTCTCATCAATTTTGCCAGTTGTCACTAAGCAATCAAGTTTATTTTAACGCCAGAAGTTTAAATCTGAAATGATATGTTTATCCTATGTTTGGTTCAGAATTTGTCTTTCAGGTTCTAAGAGGCAGATGGAGAGAAATGATGCTGGATGGGCTGAGGCGGAGGCATGGAGGAAGAGCTTTAGCAGATTTGATCCAGAAAACCAAAGACCGAGTGGAGAGACATGATTGCCTACACCAGCTGGCAGAGCACTTGATGATGCTGAGTTCTAAAGTGTAAAGGTCTATAATATGTCTATTGTCAAATTAGTTCTGTCTTATTGAGTTTGTGCATCTTTCTAAAGCTGATGAGCTTACAAGCTATTTTACACAATACTGATGGTAAACATAGTAACCCAGGACGCATTTCAGAACGATGGCCAAGATCAGATGCAATAATATGTTTGCTACAACTTGCAGATCACGTAAACAAGCATCTGATCACATAAACAAGCACCAGATCACGTAAACAAGCATCAGACCACGCAAAAAGACATCAGTTCACATAAATAAGCATCAGATCACAGCATCTCCTTTGAAATGCTTACACATACTGTTAACCACAACTTTAAAATCTAATGAATTCAACAACCCTAAGGCTGACTGATCTTCCTAAATAGGAACACATACACACAATTTCTGTATATATCCAGTCATACTTTCCATGGATACTAATTTGACTTTTGCCCATATTTACAACATACTGATGTTGAAATGCTGTTGGTGCTGCTTTCCTATGGATAAAATGATTTGTATTTGGTGGATAAGTGATTTGTATATTTAAATATTGAACAGCAACCCACTACTGGCAACGCTGATCGTATTCTGGTATGAACCTAAGGCCTATCAACGTCAATATGGAAGCACTATACTCGAGTTTCGCTCTCGTTTGAGCTCGTCAGTAGTGCATATCCCTGACCGGATCTGGAAACAAGCCACGGATCATTGGCCTGTGAAGCGGGTGTGTAACCATGCGGCACACGCTGGACACGCCAAATTATCATAACAGAATATTACGTTACCCATCGTAGGCTATGCTCAAGGTTACCCAATCGCCGCGACCGACGTCCGTCAATCGATGTGGACCCGAACGATCAGGACTTCTCACTGACAAGGAACACCAGGCCTCCTAAGATCCAGTGTTGAAATAAGTGATTTTTTAATTTGGTGGATCAAGTGATATTTTTATTTGGTGGATAAATGAGTTTTATGTGATGGATTAAGTGATTTTTATGTGTTGGCTTAAGTGATTTTTCTTTTAATGTTGGTGGATCAAGTAATTTTTATTTGGTGGATCAAGTGATTCTTATTTTGGTGGATCAAGTTATTATTTTTAGGTGGATCAAGTGATTTGTTCTGGATGTACTAGGACATTTTTGTTTGATGATTCAAGTGACTTTTATTTTGATATATCAAGTGATGATTACAAGCAGTCAATGATGGTACTGAAAATGAAATAAATAGTAGTGACAATCAACATTGTTTGTACGCTTGTGTCGAACTGCTATTGTTAGTATGGTGTACAGGTATCCAACAGGTGTGGCAGGTATGAGAGTATTGGACCAGGTGTGCAGGTCAGAACACCACGCTACAGACTGAGAACCTCAGAGTAATAACTCTGCCGTTCTATATTTAGCTTCAAGAATAGAAGAGGAATGAAATATGTGGAGGCCACAGCAGAGATGTAATATGAGACGTACTTATATGGCAGTTCTACTGGACGGCACTGCTTGGTTCTCGGATCTTTGGGATCATATCCGAATAA
This sequence comes from Cepaea nemoralis, assembly GCA_014155875.1. NCBI lineage: Eukaryota > Metazoa > Mollusca > Gastropoda > Stylommatophora > Helicidae > Cepaea > Cepaea nemoralis. The sequence goes on from JACEFZ010004516.1 coordinate 33,568, forward strand.
CCAGCTCAAGCTGTGAAGAATGGCCATTTTGATAAACGTTAGAAAAATTATAATTAAAAAAAGCCCTGACACCTGCCGCGTAACTCCGAGGCTAAGGTCCTTTGTTGATGGGAGTTCCAAGACGTAGGGAGGAGAATCTGGTATATACTCAAACTCTGTTAATTTCCCAGTGAGCCACATGCCTGCATAGATGCCAGAAAAGACACCCAGGACGAGTGTGGTGTCTCCACGCGCTGTGCTCCACTGCTCTAAGGACGGATATATCATGCTGAGAACAATACACACCATAGCTGTGACTGGCAAGGCCAGGGGGTGGGACATGAGGAAGCAGTCCACGGGGCCCACAACGAAAACTGTCACGGCCATCAGGCAAACTGCAAATGCTATACCTGCAAGAATGTCCTGAAAAACACAGAAACAAATCAGAAGGTTAATGATCAGAACTGGGCAGTAATTCAAAATAACATTCATTCAGAATAACTCCACATTAATTCAAAATAACAGAACTCACATCAACATCAAGTGCCATTTGCACATCTGTTCTACCATAACACTTTTGTCAAGCATTGTCATGCTCACACAACACTGGCTTCTTTCAGTCCACCTCTTACGTTGCCCATTCGCACATTTTCCATTCTTCTTGCAAGCTTCACCTCCACTTTTCCCTCTAGCGCATTCTTTAACAAGAGTTTTACAATGTATATGTCCCAAGTATCTTAATTATCTTATTCAGCAATTATGTTTTCCAATGTTTGTAATACTCCATGTTTTTTCTTGCTATAATATCCATCCTATTTATCTATATAACTACATTTCAAAATCTTCATTGTTATCTTCATATTGTTCACGTATCGTCCAAGTTTCTGCACCATACAATAATCGAGAGTCAATGTAACGCTACATCACTCTTGGTTTTAATTCATAACTCAGCTGTTTAGATGTGAGAAGTTATTTAATATTGTTAAATGTTACTTTGGCCATTCATATTCTCTTTTTTATTTGTCTCAAATCTGCCATCACCTGGTATGAATTGCTCTAGATAAGCAAAACTACTGACTTATTCATGTATTTTTCCTTTTTCTGTATTATCTACATTGGCATAGTACTTTCTCTGATAATCATAGTTTCTACTGTCTTTAGAATTATGTCCAGACCATTTTCAATGCTTAATTGCACTTGGGTTAATAATTCTTGATGATCATGTTTTGTTTTAGCTGGCAACTGCTGTCTGTGAATCTGATGTTTACTGATATTCTTCCAATGCCGAGCCCTACGCATCTCTCTGTGTGTATGTCATCTCTGTGTGTATGTCATCTCCGTGTGTATATCATTTCTCTACGTATGTAAATCATTTCTCTGTGTGTGTAAATCATTTCTCTGTGTGTGTATATCATTTCTCTGTGTGTATGTCATCTCTATGTTTATATCAACTCTATTTGTGTATATCATCTCTATAAATATTGCCAGAGAACTCAAACCATCTTCAAGTTAGTTGCATGTCCTTTAAGGATATGGCGATCAACCCCAGCATTTGCTGACTGTGATTTTCTAGGCAATTTTACATTCAGAAGTTTGCCATTGCTTTCTGAGCATCCAACACTCATACCATGAGTCTTGTTTTAAATGTAACAAAAACTGCCAAGTGTAGACTGCTACAGTGATCATAGATTAGTTACAGGTGAAATACATATACAGTTAAAGGTCAAATATAAATCAAGAAACATTAAATCAAATCTGTGTACAGTGACAAATAAGAGGAAGATAAAAGACAAATTCAACACAGAAATTAACAGTTGTGACACATTGATCAAGAAATTCTATTTCAAGATGATAATGATAGAGGGGCAGTATTAGAGTGCTTGTCAGACACGGCAACAACACAACACACAAAATACCAAATTAATGGACATCGTTTATCCTTAAATTAGGTGTGTGAAAGAGTCATGTAACGTGAATGGCTTCTAAGCACCAGAGCTTCATCTAACCACAATGATCTTACCAGAACACTGTGCATGCCCAGATAGAGACGACTTAAGCTGACTAGCAGGCTCCATATCACAGCAAAGGCAACACCTATAACATAGTTAAACTGCAAAGAGAACAAAGCATGCATTAGAAGTGATCAACTTGACAACTGGAGCAACTTGTACAAACACAGTCAACACCACACTCTATATACAGGGTGTTTGTAAAGTCTTGCTACACTTTATATGTAGACAAAATTTGAAAAATGCTTTCTTCCATTGATAACACCATTCTGTTTGGAGTACACAGAATTACTCCAGCAGACGACAGCCATTTGCTGCATACTGCTTCATTTTTCAAATGTGTTCTACATACAAAATGAGACATCACAAACACAAATGTACTATCCTGGCAAAATTCTGTATCACTTCTTGTGTTTGTTATGAGTATATTATGGAAATTATGGATGGAGGGTCGCTTGTCCTCACTAGCACTTCACAGCATACAGGCTGCTTGTTTATTTTATGCACCAAATTGGGTTAATCCCAGCTAGTCTTGTCTGCTGAATAATGGCCTGATTACATGTCAGACTGCGATAAGTCTTTACACCAACCACACAATAACAGATGCAAGGACCTTTTTTTCCAAGGGCTAGCCAACCTGAACACCAGTACAGAGTTCACACTCATCCAGGCCTAGCCAACCTGAACACCAGTACAGAGTTCACACTCATCCAGGGCCTAGTCAACCTGAACACCAGTACAGAGTTCACACTCATCCAGGGCCTAGCCAACCTGAATACCAATATAGAGTTCACACTCATCCAGGGCCTAGCCAACCTGAACACCAGTACAGAGTTCACACTCATCCAGAGCCTAGCCAACCTGAATACCAATATAGAGTTCACACTCATCCAGGGCCTAGCCAACCTGAACACCAGTACAGAGTTCACACTCATGCAGGGTCTAGCCAACCTGAACACCAATATAGAGTTCACACTCATCCAGGGCCTAGCCAACCTGAACACCAGTACAGAGTTCACACTCATCCAGGGCCTAGCCAAACTGAACACCAATATAGAGTTCACACTCATCCAGGGCCTAGCCATCCTGAACACCAGTACAGAGTTCACACTCATCCAGGGCCTAGCCCACCTGAATACCAATATAGAGTCTACACACACTCAATCAGGGCCTAGCCAACCTGAATACCAATATAGAGTTCACACTCATCCAGAGCCTAGCCAACCTGAATACCAATATAGAGTTCACACTCATCCAGAGCCTAGCCAACCTGAACACCAGTACAGAGTTCACACTCATCCAGAGCCTAGCCAACCTGAATACCAATATAGAGTTCACACTCATCCAGGGCCTAGCCAACCTGAACACCAGTACAGAGTTCACACTCATCCAGGGCCTAGCCAAACTGAACACCAGTACAGAGTTCACACTCATCCAGGGCCTAGCCAACCTGAACACCAGTACAGAGTTCACACTCATCTAGGGCCTAGCCAACCTGAACACCAATATAGAGTTCACACTCATCCAGGGCCTAGCCAACCTGAACACAAATATAGAGTTCACACTCATCCAGGGCCTAGCCAACCTGAACACCAATATAGAGTTCACACTCATCCAGGGCCTAGCCAACCTGAACACCAATATAGAGTTCACACTCATCCAGGGTCTAGCCAACCTGAACACCAATATAGAGTTCACACTCATCCAGGGCCTAGCCAACCTGAAAACCAATACAGAGTTCACACTCATCCAGAGCAAAAAGGTTCAGCCAGCTGCCTTGTTTTCAGACTCCGTCAATCAATTCACAAATTTGGTTTTTGCTGAAACCCATTGGGGTGATTGCCGGAGCTATGGAGTTCATGCTGTGTGAATCTTTTAGTGAGGGGTTAGTGCTCTTATCAATTTGGCCATACTAACCTCTGCATAAGTGGTAACTGATCAACTGAGTTGCAGGATAAATAGTACACTTTCAATCACAGGTTCCACAACAGATACCAAAGGTGGAAAATTAAACACTATGCTTAGTGTAGAAAGAATGCAGTACCTAAGATACTATTTCCATCACTGTTTGGTGCAGGAAGTACTCAGAATCAAATGTTACTATTTCCATCACACGTTGTTTGGGTGCGGGAAGCACTTAGAACCTAATGTTACTATTTCCATAAAGTTTAAGTGTGACTTTTAAAAGTCGATAGGATTAATTTCATTGCAACAGGTTTTATCCCATATGGCTGGGTCTCTTTCCGCAGGGCGGCCTGCCAAAAGTGTCGCACAAAGCACAAACTCTGAAGCTCCAGCGACGACCACCAGTAGTCTCCGAGAAAAATGCACTCGTGAACCGAAAGATGCAGCCCGAAATCGAACCCACAACCTTCGGAGCGCGAGGCAGACAGTTTCCCCACTTCGTTTAAGTGTGTTTTAGCAATGCCTACCTGCATCCAAGCACTGTTATAGACTGCATGGTTCAACGTACGGTGAGGATTATCAGTCCACTAATTCATTAAGTTACTAAATTACTATTGTAGTATTGTTATGGGTTCTCCTTGAATATCAATAAAACAGTAACAATGGTGATATCAAAGAAAAATATGACACCAAAATGTTAAATGGAAATAGAAGGGACAATTATTAACCATGAGGATAATTTTAAATACCAAGGGGCAATTATAAGATTACATGGAAGGTGCGCAACAGAGATTAAGAACAGAATACGGCCAGCAAAAACTGCATTTCAGAAAATGAAGAGTATCTTATGCAATAGAAAGTGTCTATACGGACTCAAGTCCGTATAAACTACTCTGTCTATTCGGACTCCACTTCGTTTTTTTCCGGTCCGTTTTTTCTGGAAACCCCGGCTGGTCACGTGAACTGCGTCATCGGGACATGTGTTTGATATATATTGATAGAAAATCGCTTTGGAAATAGATGTCATTACGGGAATCCATCGATCGTTAATTTATAAAGGCATCACATATGAAGGAATGAAATGAGTTCTCCGTGAGGGAGAACATTTGTTTTAAATAACAGGGGTGGGGCAGACATGCTTTGTCATCTTTATTGTGTTGCTGTAGACTGAAACCAACAGCTAACGCTAGACATGGAACATGGACTCTTCACAGAGCAGCATGGGTTATTATAATTGAATTAAAATTGTTAATTCGTTAGACAGTGACGCGGTCATCTACACAGATGGGTCGGTCGTCCGACATGTGAGAAGCTCATAGGCCTTTACAGCTCGGGCCGGAGGGAGAATTGTGAAGGAGGACTCTGGTGCTTTCACTGACACCACAAGTAGCCTGACCATGGAAGTCATGGCAGTAAGTAAAGCAATAACATGGCTCGAGAAACAGACATTCACTAGGTCATGTTTCCTTAGGGAGTTGATGAGGAGGGGATCCGAGCACTTATGGACTGAATGGTTCGATGTGCAATGAGGATGATCTGTCGACTAACTAACTAACATTAAATGAGATGCTCCCCATCAGGTACTGGGCGAAGCCGGGCCGGGTCAGACAGAGACAGACATACAGATATATAGATCCCCGTCAGGGCCTGGGCGAAGCCGGGCCGGGTCAGCTAGTGATCGATAAAAGACATTCTTTGTGATACTCCGAAGGTGATACTCCTTGTTGTGTCCACCATGGTGATTGGTCTTCTTTCCGGTTTAGACCATCTCTGTGATCGACGGCGCCTCAAGAGCAAAGAGTAATCATAACTGAATGCTTCGCGGGCTCCTATAGTCCTGACTGTTAGTTAGTTACCGTAGTTAGTTAGGTTCCAACTTCATCGCGTCATCCCCATTTTTGCTCCGTTCCGGTGTCAGCGAATATCACACAAAATGCTCCCCACTGTCCAATGTGAAAAGTGGAACAGACAGGAGTCTCGGCAATCAGCCCGCACAGGTACACTGTGCACTAATGCCGCCGTCAGAATGTCAACACAAAATTCATCCATTCATTCATTCAGTAGCATGTCCTTTGCAGAACCTCGCTCCCATAACAACCCTCCGGAAAACCTCTCGACCACAAGCAAGATGCCTCGCGTCCGATACACCCATCTGGAGATCATCCGCCACATCCTGCACCCATCTTCTCTTTGGCCATCCTCTTCCTCTCTTCCCAGGCATATACCCCTCCATTATTGTTCTCTCCAGACTTTCGTGACGTTTCAAGTGACCAAAATATTTCAATTTTCTTTGTTTTATCATCTTTAATAGCCAACCTTCTTCAATATTCAACTCTTGAAGTATGGATGCATTTGTTCTTTTCTTTACAAATGCATCCACAAATAGTAAATACCACCATTCATCGTTGATGGACTCGGCAGTCACCAGAAAGACCTCCTTGACCCGGGTTTTCTCATATGGCTTGGTCTATAGCCCTGACTGTACTGGGCTTAGGTATCAGTACAGAGCGGGGCAGGTGGTCGCTTCTACAATCCCCAAGGACACTCCATTTTGTGGATGCCGCCTCTTGTGATACAAGCGCCAGGTCGATGGCGGTGTCAGGGTCCCCCAGTCTCATTGCCTGCCTAGTTGGTGTCCCATCATTTAGACAGACAACATCCGTATCAAGCGAGGCCTCAGCAAGAGCAGTGCCCGGTATGTTCTCTCCCGACCTGTCCCACTCTGTCCTACTCGCTAATTGAAGTAACCACATAACAGATACCTGGTGAATGAAGAACAAATAAGTTGGTATCAACCAGTGCTGGTCTGATGATCTCGCTTTTGACAGCAAGAGTGTTTCCTAGGGTTTTTGTGTTTTGTGTTGGTTACATGTGTCTTTATCTTGCTGCACAAGAACCTGCACACTTGTCTTTCTGTTCTTATCTGTCCTCTACTTTTGTTGTCTTGGGAAAGGCGCTTAGCCAACCGAACACGAGTTCTCTCTCTCTCTCTCTCTCTCTCTCTCTCTATATATATATATATATATATATATATATATATATATATATATATATATATATATATCCCTCCCTCTTTCTCTCACTTGTCTTTATCACTTTGTTATGTCTTTCAACACATCTTTCTCGTATCTCTGTCTCTCACACTATCTTCGTTATCTATCTCCCCCCTCTCTCTTTTCAACCTGCTTCACATATACCAGGTTTTCCTGCACTTTATGTGCGTAGCATTTCCTTGTTTATTTGTTAATTCATCAGGCCAGTAAGTCGGAAGCCTGGTGTTTGAATTGCCTAACCATGTCTTTCTGAGGCGACGCATATTACTGTCAGCTTGGACCGGAATTATGAGGACATCAATAGTAGGGCGGTAATGTCAACAAAGATGGAAGCCTGTAGTAAACAGTAAGTGTACAGAAACGCAAGTTAACAATTCTTTAACTCGCATGGGGACACATTGGGGATACCAATCTGGAAAATTATTCTTGATATTTAAACAGCTTCATACTTCAGCTATACCCAGCTCCGTATAAACTACTCTGTCTATTCGGACTCCGCTCCGTATAAACTACTCTGTCTATTCGGACTCAAGTCCGTATAAACTACTCTGTCTATTCGGACTCAAGTCCGTATAAACTCTCCCTATGCAATAGGTCACTATCATTGAATGTAAGAAAGAGAGAGCTCAAGTGCTATATGGAGCTTGTTTTTCTGTATGGCAGTGAATCTTGGAATGTAAATGAAAAATTAGGAATAACTTGGAGGCAACAGAGATGTGGTTCCTGAGATGGATGTTGCAAATTCATTGGACTGCCAGAGTAACTAACAAAGATTGCCTGAAAGAGGCTAACAAAACTAGAACATTATATACAACAATAAGAAAGAGGCAAACAGCTTTCTTTGGCCACGTGATGACAAGAGAGGCATTGGAGAACATCGTGACAAATGGCAAGATCGAGGGGAAGAGAAGCAGAGGCCAACCAAGAGAAATGATGCTGAATTGATTGAAACGGTGGCATGGAGGAATAATATATCTTCAGGAGGAATAATATATCTTCAGCATAGTGATCCAGAACACTAAAGACTGAATTCTGTGAAGGGACATGAACGCCTACGCCAGCTGGCAGGGAACTTGATTTTTTTTCTTTTTGCGCTCGCTCGCATTTAACTCAAGATTAGTCCATACACACTATTTATACTAGTGATGGACTGAATTTTGCGTGTGGATTAGTTTTCCCTATTATAACAGTGTCCCTCGCCATCAGGTGAACCCACTCTGACTTCAGAGGTAGGGCACTTCATGACGATGATTACTATTTCCACTCATCCTGCATGCATTATTATAACATTAAAACATTTGCACATGCACATGTTGAAAGTGTACCTCGTAGCGTCCAGACATGAACACAATCACTCCAAAAGGTATAGCTACGCCCACCATGGCATGGGTCGAGGGCATTCCAAACTCCAGCTCATAACGCTCCTCCAGACGTACAACAGGTGGAGACCTGGGCCGAGGCCATCGAATAATATCTTTGGCTGCCTGGCCCATATACATAATCACACACCAGACCAGCAACACTTTCCTAATGACCAGGCTATCGAAGTTCCATAAAGTTGACGAGAAAAACAGTATGTAGAACAGCTCATTTCCTAGTCCTGCTCCTAAACAAAACATGTAATATAACATAGGACGGTCTAGTGTGTACGGTTGTGTGCATATTATGTTGGCATTTCCTCCGGTGTGTTCCTCTGCCTTGATTTTATTAATCTGTGCATCGTTTTTGCCATTTTTCTGCGTCGTATCTTCTATATTTTCGTCGTTACGTGACCGTGTCCCGTTCTTCTAGCCCTGCAGTTTTGCTGAATCCGTTGTGGTATCCATTTTTCCGATGAACAACATGCTCTTTTAATAATCCATTTGAAATATGAATGTTGTGGTTTGAACTGCACAGATACAAACTATCACTATCAATATCCGACACTGAATTATTGTCTACGCTGCCACAGTTATCAGAAAATTTATCGCCGTTAAGAGAACAGAACCTGACTCCTTTGCCGGCACCTCGATGACTTCCATTAGCGGGTGTGTTGAAAATATGGCTTCGAATTCCACACAACTGCTGAAATTTAGCGGTTAAGTTGGGATCGCTGAGAACTTCTAGAAGTCGTTGGCCTAAACTAGTCATTGTTAGACGTGAAATAATTGTTACTAGCGCTAAAACAACCGCCACAACACCAGGCACCGATCTACTTCTCTGTCACGTCTGCTTCGATAAGGCCATGTGCCAGGTACTCCACCTGGTTTAAAAGTCACGAGTGCAAATTAAAACTGTCGTGATTCACAATTTCATTAACAGCTTATCTCTGTTTTTCTGTTAAACAAAATAATTAAATAGAAAAACAAACAAAAATTATGTTTGTGTATAGATAACAATGGGTATATTTCAAGTATAAACTGTGTTTTAATTATTATTAAAAGAATTATTTTATAAATATACACAGATTAGTATGTTTTGTTTCAACAGGTAGTTACATTCATTGCATATTGCAAGACAGGAACGACCTTATCCCGTTCTATAACCAATGGATTTAACTATACATTTACCAGTTTCTCCCACGATTATCAATGTTTTTGTTATCTTAACAACTAATCTTACATCTGAAGTAATTAATGCAGGCTTGGTGAGTTAATTGGTACAGAATGAATCTACAAAATTAAGTTATTGATTATTACATATAGTTTAAGTTGTAGTGTTTATAATAAATAAATACATATTAAATATTGATAAAAGTAATTTGATAACTTTAATATCCAACCGGGTTCGTTTATAAATAACTATTGTTGTTTTTCACAACATAATAAGGATGTAGCCTAGATTTGGCTCACGAAACGTCAACGTGACATCCGCGTCAGTACTGTTCATCGACTGAGTGAACACTCAACAGCTCAAGCGAAAACAGCAAACTTTCACTTCAGTGCACTCGAAATGGGTCAGCCACCGCAAGGTTACGACACATAACATGTGTCAGTGATACCAAGGACCTTTGACATGTGCAGTCACTATCTGATAAATTTCAACAAGCGACGTTCCGATAACATTTTAAAATGTCTATAATCTTGTTTAGTTTAGTTTAGTTGACGGATCAACATCACTGTACTGTAATACTCTTGTTAAATATATGATGACTTTAATGCGTTGCGCTTAATTTCACTTTACATATACAAATGGATTTTATCACAGCATGTTCCTACTTTAAATGACTTAATACTCCCATTACTCGTTTATCGACAGCTGATATTATTATTTGCGATATTTTTATATGACTAGAAGTGTCAAGAGCCTTGTCAATATCACTTTGTAAATTTATATTAGATTTAAACTAAATGCGCCACTTGAATTATGTATCAGGGTGTAAGGGGTGATGGGGAAAGGTGCACAGCATGAAGTTGGGTGGACCTTGCATGTTAATTTTAAACACCGTTATTATAAAGCTTTAAGAGTTATAAGGAAACTGTTACTTCTACCAGAGCTAGAAATACTTTATAAGGAACAATATCAGAGAAGTGGGCGTGTTGGAAATGGTTGAGAGATTACGGCGTCCGCTTCTGATTCAGAGGTAACGGGTTCGATCTCAGAATAGCTAGGGACATTTTACAAAAGCTATTGATGTCTAATGATATATCATAAGTCCTCTGAGCTCCCCCCCCCCCCCCCCAAATCTCGTAAGTAGTGGGATCTGATACCTAACTCTTCTCGGATAAGGGCGGAGAACAAGAGATTTCGTTTACAAGTTGTCCACGTTAAAAAATTCCACGGCTATTGGAGATCGCAAAGAGTGGGCCGTAAGGCCGCCTCAAAGATAAAGCCCTAGAGGAATCGGGCCTTAAACAAATGTCGGGCACGCTGAAATTTGAGGTGCATAACTAAGTGTATCATATCACCCCGAAGTGAAGAGGACGAATATATAGAACCGCACAACACCCGCTGGACACTTGCATTTATCACCACATGACACTGAGTCAAAGTTATGGATCTATACCAATTAAAACAATATTAGAAAACCAAGGGGATGTCACATATCACTGTACTACCGTAAGACTGTAGATGGTACTACCTGCTTTCTGTTAGCGCCGAATTTTAGGCGGCGTTCACAAAACCCGACATCCCACATTGTACCAACGCTTCGGGTGGTAGAGGGCAATTGGGAGGGTAGAACCCTTATCTTGGTGTGAGGAAATCTACCAGGCCTTATCTTGCTCCAGACGTAGTGGTGTTACCTTTCCTCTGGAGTAAACTAGACATGCCGAGAGAGGGGTCATGTCACATGGGCAACCCATAATCTCTACAATTCAACCCAGGTTTTTATTATGGATAGGTATAACTTCATCCGTGGTACCCACCATGGGTTATGGTTATTATGCCTTTTTTTTTAAAGCGCAATGTTACAGACTGTGGTATGTCAAGACTGCCAGGTGCCAGTAAGAAAGTGAGATAAAACCGATGTATTATAGTTTACGGAACGTCCTTATAACAAATAACTAACATAATTTGTACTAAACCCTCTTCTTGCAGCTAAAACCTGTTAGGCCCTTCTAGTATCATGTTATCTTCTTCTTTGCGTTCATCCGGAGTGATTTTTCAGATGTGATTGCGGTGTGTCTGGTTAGGCACCCTCGGGTCGAAACCCTCAGGCCAACACATCCGACTTTTAGCGTGCATTTTTGACCAGGTTAGCAATCCTGGGAGCCTCTCACTTTTGTGGTACCGTCCACATCTCAGCTGGTCTAGTTGGAACAGTCGAAGACTACACGGTCATCCCTCAAGTGAAGGCAGGGACAGTCCATAGCATTTTCCGCCATCCTGGGTGGCTTCCATAATTGCAGAGCCGGCACATAACGCTCTAGTGCTGGGATTACCGAGGGAATCGTCACGTCCTGCTCATGGCTGTTTTAATTCCTCACTTCAATATATTGGGCATTTTCGCTCGCCCTGTGCCGTTCCTGCACAAACCAGTCAGCTCTGCGGTTGGTTTCCACTAAGCGAGTTTTCGGACATGTGCTTGTCCCTGTACCCATCAGAGCTGTTCCAGGCACGGCGGACATTCGGAAAACTACCTAGTCAGAGCTGTTCCGAACAAGAGCGGCATTCGGAAACTAGGTAGTCAGAGCTGTTCCTAGCACGGGAGACATTCGGACGAGACATTTCACTCGGACGTAAATGCGTAGTGTCAATTGTTAGTTTGCCACCCGTAGGACGACACTTCCGGCTTCCGGCGGGCATTTTTTAGTGAGGTTAGCCTTCCTCTGGTTTCGAGACACGTTAGACTGTTGTAATGTCACCCACATCTCAGCTGGTCAAGATAGAACGATCAACGATATCGTGGTCTGCCCTCAAGGGAAGGCAGGGGCAGACCATGGGCATTATCTTGCTATCCAAGGAGGCTTCCATAATTGCAGAGCCGGCACATATTGCTCTGAGACTGGGCTCACCCAAGGAGTTTCCACGTCCTGCTCATGGCTGCTTTAGTTCCTCACTTCCATGTGTTGGGCATCCCACTTGCCACTGATCGCTCAATCACACACCAGGAGCGGTCAGACTGCGAGTGACATCCACTCGGTAAGCTTTTGCTTGTGACTTCAGACCACGCAATAGGTTCGCTCGCCGTGCGTTCCATTTCGCGTTGGTGAGACATTCTTCCACTTTTGTCTACACTCTCTATGAGTTAGATACAGACAGTTTCCGTAACCCTTCGACTGGGGCACTTTTCTGACTTTTTTGTACTCGCTCACGAGGTAGGCTACATGTGCTGCCGGCTCAGCACCTTACCTTCGTGCAGCAGTGAACGGGAAACGGCCAGGCCCCTTCATCCGGGAAACTCTCATATCCCCCAGCTGGGAGCCTTCGAACATGTATCAGACCTGAGCATGTAGCTTGCTCAGTATCATGTTTCTATTTTCCGGTAGACGGGTATCAGCCTGGCTCTAAGATCCGAGGGTTTGTGGCTTAGAGGCGTTCAGCCACAGCCCTCGACAGGGAGCCTTAAGAGTTTTGTCCGGACCAAGAAATTCTGCCTTTGTGCACCTCATTTAAATTTTGACTGCTATCCTCAGTCTATGCCTGCAGAGCAGCAGGTTGTGTCTCTCTTAGTCTGGTCCCTATCCCATAAGCTGTCCGATATGTAATTTTTCACCCATCGGCAAGCAAATGGGGTCTATGGGACACGCAAGCTCCCCCACCACGTCAAGGTGGAGACACATCGGGGGAGGTATCATGTTATTATTAGCTTTCTGTGCATAACCTTTGTGTGAACTGCCTGCTATGTGTTGTTGATAATCTCAACTATTTCGCTAATCCATCTTTTGACTCTTACATGACCCGCCACTTGCTTGGTCCCTTTGTATCTTCATACCAATGCAGTTGTTGATAGGCCGTTTGTTGCCATGCACATCACATAACCGAACTACCACCTGTCGCTAACATCCATTGTTAATTAGGTGCTTAATAGCGTCCTCATTTCTGATTGTGTCACGCTTGTCACATTAACCCATTTAGTACCAGGGAACTCACCGTGAGTCTTCCTTACTCCTTGCATGCTATTATTGACTTAGTTGAGTTGAGTTAAGCTAAGAACCGATATCACTGCACTCAGGACATTCCCATATTCGCTCCGTCCTCTCGCTCAACAGCCAGCGTACTACTAATCGTTCCCACCGCTATCTGATTGAAAGTTCTCCTGGTCTTCCCTCTCAGTTTTGAGATTCTGCCAGAACCCCTGCCGACCCCCCTCCCCCCATCCCCCTGCCCGCAATCTCATTCTTTCTACATACGGGTTCTCAATCTGTTCCCCCGCCATCTCCACCCGGTCACACAGCCACACGACACCTCTCCTTTGTCCATAGGTAATCTACCACAAAGAGGTGCATTTCCTGCCAGCTTATCAGTCTGTTCAGTCCCTCGTACTCCCATATAGCCGGGGCAAAAAAATCCATACAATTCTCACAATCTGTGACCTCTGAAGTGAGGACCAGGGCCGTGCCATGTTGTGATACAGAGATGCAGTCGCATCAGGGGGCACCGTAAGGGCCCTTCATAAGGGGGTGGCATTTTTAAAGGGGAAAAAAATATGTAGGGGGCAGCATTTCGAAGACTTGCATCATACTGAGAAAATCAACCGCACAGTGCTGGCGAGGATAGCCATTCCACACCTTCCTTAGCATACTTCTTGAGTCCGTAATGAATGCAGTGTGTGTTGCAGTGATCTTCTCTAACCAACGGAAGGTTGCTGTTAGTGCCTCCACCTCCATTCTCATGCTGGAGGTCGTAGTCCCATATGCCAGACTCTCATTTTTCAAGCACCGTCCATTAGCCTTCGCGATGAAACCCCAACCATTACGTCTATTTCTCACCACTGAGCCATCATTGACGCAACTTCTTGTAACTCATATAGTTGTTACAAAACTCACTCTGCCAACATCGTGACTATAACTGCGGAGAAGAGGTTATACATGTATTTCGTAACCGAAGAGGTTATACATGTATTTCGTAACCTCGCATATCGCACTCGAGACACACTCCTATGGGAGATTTGGAAGCCTTGCGTTGGTTTTCATACAATGGCATGAGTACCGGTCATTGAGAAAGCAATGAGAAACTACTGAACGTAAACTTGCCAGGAAATAACAAACAGCCAAAAAATTCTGGGGTTGACTGTAACGTCATGTAAATAATATGCATCTAGCTATAACTCCTTATATCTAATTATATTTCTTGCTTTCTTTAGGCACCCACATTCTCATATTTGAAAGTCATACTGGAAGGCCCCGCTACACGTCGCTTCGGTTTACGTCGTTTGGCTATAATGTCGTTGTCACAATGTGACATAGCTTCACTTTACGTCGCTTCGTTCCGCTATAACGTCGTCACCTGTACATACACTTGTATAGTGTTTCGCTGTACGTCGTTTCACTTAAAGTCGCGTTTTCCAAGAACGTGACCCCGACATTAACCGGGGCCTTTCAGTACAGTATTTCTATTTCTTCCGCTTTCGTCGTAGAAATACGTATGTGCAAGAGATCACGATGTATGAACAGTTCATCGACATGTCGGTACCTGTTGGCTAAGTCACCCGCTTGAGAGAGAGATCGTCTTCAAAGACCAAGGTCACGGCAGACATTAGTGTAGTGGTGTCACATGCTTCACCTTCACCTTCGGTAGGTTACGGCATAATCGGGTAGCTAAGCTACAATAGCCGGTCTCCGTGGCAAAGACCATGTGGACGTGATTCGGAAGCCCGCTTACTCGCGTTTGAAATACAGCAGCAACCGATTTGGCAGCAGACCGCGTTGCGCTGGGTTTTGACAAATTGGTATGGGAGCCAGTTGTTCAGAAATCAATGGCAAACTACTGAACGTAAACTTCAAGACATCAACAACAGCAGTAAAATACTGGTGTTGACAGCGATGTCCTGTTAAAAAAAAGGATATGCAAAACAAAAAATAAAAGAAGCTACCATACTGAGTTGACCGTTGAATCGTTCTAGACAGCATCACTATGCACCCTGAGCTTTCTAAAGATCTTGGTCCTTTGCGATCAAAATCAACAGTGCTGATGATATTCTTCAGTGTCACCGTCTCAGCCCATCCAGCATACTTTCTCTGGTTTGCCTCTTAGGGAATAAAAATAATGATCTCAAAGGACAAGTGCCTCCCTCCGTGGCGAAGGGTGTACGAACGCGATTCGTAATCCCGTATACCCGGGTTCGAAACACAGCGATGCTGGTTTTTTCTTTTCTTTTTTCGAAAAAGGTAGGGGGGTCGGTCGTTCAGAAAGCAATGGCAAACTACTGAACGTAAAACTTGCCCAGGAATCACGAACAGCCAAAATGCTGGGGTTGACTGTTACGTCCTGTGAAGGACATGCGACTAAATTTTTTAAAAAGACAACTAGTATAATAAACATTTCCATAACTGTTGTATGTTACATCTTTTCCCCCCGCACATCCTTTACAGGACATTGCCGTCAACACCAGCATTTTCCAACTGCTGTTGATGTCTTGGTAAGTTTTACGTTCAGTAGTTTACCATCGCTTTCTGAACGACTGGCTCACATGCCTCCGTAAGTAACCAGCGCGACGCGATCCGCTGACGAATCTAGCGCAGCTGTGTTCGTGTACGAGAGTATACGGGATTACGTCCTTAACCTCTACGCCAGGGAGACCGGCAGGTTACATCTACCTTAGCTAATTATAATTGCCATGTCAAAAAATAATTTTAGTGAGTCATGTATTATTGATTATTGTCAATTCCAATTCACGAGACAAATTGCCCCGTTCAACCGTCGACTTATCGATTTGGTTATAGTCGGGGCTTATAATGTATCTCATTCTTCTTCTTTCGTAAATTGAGATGCTTATATCTGCTTCCTCGTTGCTCATTTGTTGTCATTGTGTTCGTTTCATCCTTGTGGTTTTATATGTCTGGACAGAGTCGCACTCTAGTTAAGGCCTGGCGTAAATGTGTTGTTTCCTTCAGGGAGTTTTGCCAGTCGTCTCTCCTGGCGTTCCATCTATATTACCCCCGTCATGGTCGTCTCTGGCAACTTGTGTCGTGGACGGGTTGATAGCTCGATCTTGGTGGAGTGTAATTTCTTCTCCTGGTCTCCGTCCAATCTTGGTCTCGGTCGCTGTCGTTCTGGTCTTCTTCTTCTTCTTCTTCTTCTTCTTCTTCTTCTTCTTCTTCTTCTTCTTCTTCTTCTTCTTCTTCTTCTTCTTCTTTTGCTTCTTCTTCTTCTGTCTGGGACTTTGTATCTCCTGTTTCCGATATTTCGGTCTTTGACTTGAGTTGTTCTATCTTTTCTCTTTCTTCTTGTAGTTTTGTCGGAGTTTCTTCTCCGCTTTCATTGCAGCTATTCGAGCGACATCCTGCTCAATCTTTTGCTGAATTTGTTTTAGTCCGTCCAGGAAGCGCTGAACGGCTGTTATTTGCGTCTCTTGTATCGTTGTTCCTCGACGCTGGTGAACTTGGATCTCAGGTCCTTCAGGTGGCCTTCCAGTTGCGCTTTGTCGCTTTTAGTAAGTCGTGTGGTCGCTTCGTACGGCCTACTAGCCTTTTTATAGGACAGATTAGCTTTGATGGCAATTTTCATGGCTTCTTTGCTGTCTTGGTGGCAGGGGCAGCCGAGGTACCTGGCGCCATGGTTGCCGAGGCAGTTGGCGCACTTTCTGTTTGGGTTAGGCCTCCTGAAGTCCGTGTCGTTCTCCGCTTGAGGGCACTGACTGTATGGGTGGGGTCCAGAGCAGTATCTGCATATCTCCACTTCACTTTTGCACGTGGCACGGGTGTGCCAAAACTGATGCTCCTGGAGCACTGCAGCACTCTAGGTGTGTAGTGCTCTGGTGCGTGTTCTTTCCTGTCCCATTTAAGGACGTCGCAGTCAACCCCAGCATTTATTTTTACTGTTCGTGATTTCTTGGCAATTTACGTCCAGTAGTTTGCCTTTACTTTCTGAACACAGCAAAACCGGTTCTATATTGCAGCATTCTCTTTCTGACATCCTTTGGCCTAGGGGATAGTGATGCGTGCAGTTTTACAACTCCCCCCCCCCCCCCCCCCGTCATACCGAGTCGACAGTACGAAATCAGCCACGTGCGACTTAGCAGCGGATCTCTTTGCGTTGATTTCCATGGTAGGATACGTCGGCCGTTCAGAAAGCAATGGCAAACTACTGAAATAAATTTTCACAGTACATCACAAACAACAAATACGTATTGGAGTTGATTGCAACATCCTTTAAATGACTAGCAACTAACCCAACTCTCCATCCTCTGTGTGTGTGTGTGTGTGTGTGTGTGTGTGTGTGTGTGTGCCTGTCTCTCTCTGTCTCGGTCTCTCTCTGTGTGTGTGTGTGTGTGTGTGTGTGCGTGCGTGCGTGCGTGCGCCTGTCTCTCTCTCTGTCTGTCTCTCTCTGACATTCAATGCTAGTGACTTATTGCATTATATACTTTTCATTTTCTGACATGCAGCATGTGCCCCGCCCCCTTCTAATCTGCTTTTAATCTGTGGCGCCTCTGCTATCTGATATTATGGTTGCCCATAGATATTTAAATGTATCAGCTTGGTTATGCGTGCTTGGCCTCTTCTTTATCTCTCTTACTTATTACTTCGCGAGAGTGAAGAGAGAGAGAGAGAGAGAGAGAGAGAGAGAGAGAGAGAGAAGAGAGAGAGAGAGAGAGAGAGAGAGAGAGAGAGAGAGAGAGAGAGAGAGAGAGAGAGCAGAGAGAGAGAATGAGAGCGAGAGAGAGAAAGAGAGCGAGCGAGAGAGAGAATGAGAGGGAGATAGAGAGAATGAGAGCAAGCGAGAGAGAGAATGAGAGCGAGCGAGAGTGAGAGAACGAGAGAGAGAGAGAGAGAGACGGGGGGGGGGGGGGAATCAGCTTACAAAACACAGCTGTGTCTTATTACTTCCTTTCTCTGTTCAAAATTCTAGGTATACTTTCTACCTTGCGTGAAGGTTAAAGGAGCACACGAGCTATTAAAACAAACTTAGAAACAACGGAAGGCTCCAGTAAACACTACAGAATAAGTGAGTTCATGAGATGTTACAGGGGCCGTCTGCACGTTCTTGGCGGCAGTTATTCGAACCCCTTCATTCGCGCTGCTCGCCGTTATACTTCATGGAGAATTTGGGAAATGTTGATGCTCGTGTGTCAGACAAACAGCAGCCATTTTGATTACACATATAAGGTCTCCAAGCGTGAGGGAAAGGCGTGGATGCTGAATGTCTTCCATCGTCCTGGGGATTTTGCTGTGACTCTTAATTCCTCAAGCTTACGTGATGGGTAGTCCTCCACATGTGACATCATAGAGTGAATTGCGTGCACTGTTTCGTCAAACTCATGGAACAGTACATCCGACTTCAACAAACATTTTCTTTTTCGATTTTGCTTTCTCTAGTCTTTGATTGCCGTCTCCCTGGTCTAGGGATTGCACGACTTTCTCCGTAATCCCGTATACTCTCACGAGTAACGTGACGTGCGCGAGAATCGGTAGTGGTTCTCTCCGCGTCGGTAACTTACGGGGTATGTGAGCCGGTCGCTCAGAAAGCAATGGCAAACTACTGAGCGTAATCTTGCCAAGAAATCAACAATCAGCTGAAAGATGCTGATGTTGGCAGCGATGACCTTTAAAGGATATGCGAACAAAAAAAAAGTCGTTGGTTGTCTGCAGTCTACCTACAAGGCAGCAGGTTTGAGTCTCTCTTCGTCCTATCCCCTTGTCACATGCCTGTGTTCAGTGGCATTAAGGTGAGTGGCCGTACAATATAAACAGTTCAAGAGGTGAAAGGGCATTCACCGGAAAGAGAATATAAGGAGATAAACGGTAAGGGAGAGGGGCTGCAAGAAGGGGCAGACAGTTGGAGCAGTGAGGTTGTGTGGTGTGTGTGAGGCAATGTGGGGCATAGAATTGTTTAAAAAGACAGGGACAAAGATTGACGGGCAGTTGAGGTTGGACTCCGAGCTGAGAGGGAGTATAGTGTAGACGAGACAGGAGAAGGTCGTGGTCTGATAAAGTGAAGAATTGTGACGGAGTTTGGAAGATAACTCCGCACTGTGGTCCCAGGGAGAGTGAGTGGAATTCGAGACCCATAGTGGGTTACTTTGAGTCGGGCCTAGAGAGAGGCTAGTATACCTGTCGTGTGGGACGATATTTAGTAGCCTTGAGAGGCAGTGTTATTCGACGTGTTCCATTGGGATGGAGATATATTCTTAGAGAA
>JACEFZ010004517.1:0-91876 GCA_014155875.1 Cepaea nemoralis
TATATCTCTCTACAGCAGTGGCTTATATCTCTCTACAGCAGTGGCTCTCAACCTTTTTTGGCCCGTGCACCCCTTCACCATATTTTCAGAACGTCATTCCCCTCCCCCTAATCCCCCCCCCCACACACACAGTATAGGCTTGGCGCCTGGTCTGCCATGACCTTTAGTCTTAAAGTTGCATTTCCTCACTCTAGGGTAAGGCCTGTACCCTCCCAATTGCGTTCCTCTGCTCGAAGCCATTGGTACAATTTAGAGTATCGAGTTGGTGAGTGCCGCCAAACATTAGTTCATTAGTTGCAGTTCCAACTTCACGGCAACGGGCCGTCCCCATTATGCTCCGCTCCTGTGCCAGTGAATATCACATGAAATGCTCCTCACTGCCCAATGTGAAAAGTGGAACAGACAGGAGTCTCTGCAAACCAACGGCCCGCACAGTTACACTATGCATAATGCCGCTGCCATAATGTCAACACAAAAGTCCTTCACGAAACAGTTCATCTTCGATGGAAGCGGCAGTCACTAGAAAACCAGCAACCACACATTACTGCATAAGGCAACCCAGTCAGTTCAGTGACAGGCCGGACGCCATCATTCCGAACATGTAGGTCACGCTACAAACAACCACGGACAGATGTAAACACATTCCACACGAAATTCACAGCTTACAGTGTTGTTCCAGACACTCAACTCAGTAGCAGGGACGACGGAACCCTTTACTACCAGTCCAACATGAGGAAAAAGCGCATGAAACCGCAGCCACAAGCATAAACACTCCAGAGGCCATCACCGTTCAAATGCCTATCCTCCATGTTGGGGACCGGGGCAAACAGAAATTATTTAGTACCGTCTACTGTTATATGGTAGCCTAACTTATCTGACTAAGACCTGACATTTCATTATCGATGTATGGTATATTTGTGCCTAATGCATTAATTTTTTTTTCTCCTCTTGTGATTACTGCATCACAGCATCAAAATACAAAGGGGTTCAGGAACAATCTGATGTGACTCATGCACATTTATTTCTGGTAGCAATAACATACAGAAAACTTGTAAAAAATAAGTAACAGAGATTAAAAGAGAAACATGAAATTTTAAAAAATGAAAGAAAACAAAACATGAAATAATCTGTACAGTATTTTATGCCAATGCATCGACACCTCAAGGTACAAGAGGAACAAGATGAGATGAAATGATACTTACTGGGTTTGGCCACAGTGTTTGACAAAAGCTCTAATCTGTTGTTGAGATAAAATAAATGATACTTACTGGGTTTGGCCACAGTGTTTGACAAAGCTCTAATCTGTTGTTGAGATAAAATAAATGATACTTACTGGGTTTGGCCACAGTGTTTGACAAAGCTCTAATCTGTTGTTGAGATAAAATAAATGATACTTACTGGGTTTGACCACTGTGTTTGACACGGCTCTCATCTGTTGTCTGGGAACGCGTGGAGCTACGACTGTGCTAACTGTTCTGTTTGCTGTGCTTCCAACTGCAGGCCTCCTAGATAAATTTAATGACGATGTTGTCTTCTTCAACTTGCTGTTTGCAGCCGTTTTATTTACAGACACTTTTGTTAGAGATGATGATGATAATGACCTTGTAGATATGTTGTGACCTGTATCTGCCTTGTTATCATTGTTATCCATACGGCTTTTCTTTCCAGTCATGTAAGCCTATGAAAGTATAAAAACAAAAAGAGAAATAAAGGAAACACTGAACATCGTCTTTCAAACAGCAGAAGCTGGGGGGGGGGGGGGGGGGGGGGGGGGGAGAATTCTTAGGGTTTCGGGTGGGGGGGGGGGGGGGGGGGGAATGAAGATTATTTCAAGATCGTGTTAATACAAGAACCGATTACTTGATATTGTTTTTCCCTCCATACTTTACGGTTCTGTACTCCTCGCCCTTCTGATATTCGTCTTATAACGTAAGTAGACCCACAAATCACGTTTTATGTAGACGTCTAAACTTGTTCTAGTATGTGTTATTAAAGTTAGCTTCCATTTTTACGTATACTATGTAGGGGCAGGGTGGGGGAGGGGGGAATTTATAGGGAGGAAATACGAAAGGGGAGGAATGGCATTCTCAACATATGGTGAAGGGAGGCATGGGCCAGAAAAGGTTGAGAACCACTGTGCTAAACCATAGCACCACAGTATAGACCAATCGGCACTCGAAGGGTGATGTGCAGGAGAGCCTGGCATATGATACCACAACATTTAGTCTGAGAATGGAGATGGAGGTGTTCCGCTCATGGGAGGACAAACAGCACACACATGTCATGATTGTAACAGACTCACAAAGTTTGATGAGAAAGGTGCAGACAGGCATACTTTAAGCAGAGAGCCAGGCTTCAATTCAACATTCAAAAATAGAGAGGATCTGTGGATTTTGACCCCTGGACATGCTGGTGTTGTGGGACGCAGGCGGACAGATTGACTGGGTCTGCACCACTCAGTGGGGTACTGCTTCATGATAAGGCAGGCGTAGTCAGGGCCCTATGGGATCCTGTGTACAGTGTAGAGCAGTGTTTCCCAACGTGGGGCCCACGCCCCACAGGGGGGCAATTCGATTGTTAAGGGGGGCAATTCGAAAATGGAAGAAATCGGCTGAATATAACAATACGGGGAGACCTGAGACTGAAGTTAACTAAATTGGAACCTGACATAAGATCTCTTTGCAGCAAGCATCAAGCGCAAGGATCTCACTAAATTTAAATAATAAATAATTACTAATAATTAAAATAATATAGAAAAATCTTTCATTAAAATTATTTTGTACTTGAATTTCAGTTCTCCATTATATGTTTTGAAAATTTACTTACTGTGTTTGCTCAATAATTTACCTAGTGATTTCTTCCTAAAACCTATCATTCAAGTTTCTTTAGTGAACATTTCAATTTTTGAATATTAAAAATAATGTATATGTTGGGGGGGGGGGGGGGGGGGGGGGGGGGGGGGGGGAGCGTTGGACAATATGAATTTTAGAGAGGCTTAAGTGGGGCATGACACAAAAAAGGTTGGGAAACACTGGTGTAGAGAAACAGACAGATCATCATGGCCTGGAGAGAATAGTGCTGTAGGGAGTTACCTGAGGATCTGGCCGACACTCAGGATTCAGAGGAAAGACCAGACGGACACATAATCTGACTGCTACCATCAGCATAGGGACTCTTCGTTGGCTGTTGAAGATGAGGACACCGTATGTATGCTGTGATGTTGATTGTTGCCTTAATGTGATCAGTATCACGTCTGCTACCTTCACTACAGAAGACCATTCCTAGTAGTCATATTAGACTAGGTCAAGCTAGGAGTCCAATACCGTGACCACCAGGCAAGTAGCTACGACAGCTCCCAGGAAACATCATGCTTACTTAGGGGGAAAAAGCTGTAAATGCAATCTTGGAGAATGATGTTAGTGTAAACTACACTGATGTCACAACAGAACAGGAAAGGTGAATCACAAATAAAGAAACATATCATAATAACAGAGTCCATTTGATAGTAAATTTTAAAATGGAAGAGTTGTAACAGGTGATAAGTGCCCTCAACAAGAAATCATCAGGAAAGAACGGAATTAGAAACAAAATGCTAACAGTTTAGTTTAGTTGTTGGATCAACATCACGGCACACGGTTTAACCCATAAGTGCTCCGTTTTCCTCCTAACTCAAACCTGAGTCTGGAGAAACTTAGCTCAATGCACGAACTCTGTTGCATCGGCGAGGATCCTGAAATACTTTGAGTAGATTTTTAACTCGAAATTTTGCCCGGGCAGCGCCATTAGGCTACTCTTTTTCGATTTCCAACTGCCAAGGTATTTTTTACGTGCGCAACAATACACACGGGCGTCCGATCTCACTACCCAGAGACCAGGGGAAATTTTATTACTGGAAGTCCAGGTGGATTTTTTAAATAAATCCCGGTCCTCACCGGGGCCTGAACCCGGGACCTCCAGCACTCGAGGCGGACACCATACCTCAAGACCACTCAGCCCCCCTAATGCTAACAGTGCTGGATACTAAGGAAAAAAGGAATGTCCAGCAGTCCTAAATTGTAGCTGCAAGAGAGGAATAGTCCAATAAGCATGGAAGGAAACTATACTAAAACCAGTCCCACAGAAAGGAAAAGACATGATGCAAGCAAATGACTATCAACCATTCAGTCTATCTAGCTATGTAGACAAATTAATGTCTTGGATGCTGATTTTCAATTAAAATCTTTAAGTTAATGTTCTTATTTTAACAATGATCTCTCTCTCATCATGTTTCTCTTGTACCTTGCGTGTGTCGAGGTGAAGCATAAACAGTGGGAGAGTGCCCGCCAATGGGCCTCATGTATAGATATTCTCGTGGACTGTTATTCCCTGTGTCCATTGTTTACGTGGTCAGCCTCTTCCTCTGCTTCCATCTGGTCTGTACATCATTACTTGTTGTGGTATGCTGTTAGGTGGTAATCTACTCGCATGGCCAAGCCATTTAACTTGCTGTCTTCTAATAAAATCTAGCACTCCTATAACCCCCACTTGTCCTGATTTATTCATTTCTGATCTTATCTCTTCTTGGTACATTAAGTATTCTTCTCAGGGATCTCATTTCTGTTGTGACTTTTTTTTCTCTTTTTTTCTGTCATTGTCCAGGTTTGGCATTGGTAATATAGAGTTGGTAGGAAGACTGTGTTGTAAAGTGCTGTCTTAGTAGTTATTGATACATGTTTGTTCTTTAGTGTTGGTGCCATTTGCCCAATAAGTTGGTTTGCTTTATTGCATCTATTTTTGATCTCGTCCTCTGATTTGCCATTTGATATTATACTTCCTAGGTACTTGAAACTATGATCATGACTGCTATATTTTCAACATTCATTCTCGCCATGTCTGTTCTAACTATAGTCATTCATTTTCTTCTGAAGATATCTGTAGCAGTAGGACACACATTAAATACATAGGAGAGAGTACAACTTTGAAAGCATGTGTGAATCAATGATTTGCCATGAGGTAGAAATTATTTTTAACAGAAAGGCAAAACAATAAGAAGCAGAATATCTGAAGTCAGAGTGGGTGTATCTGATGGTGAGGGACAGTGGTAATAGGGAAAGCTAACCCACGTGCAAAAATCAGTCACGTATAGACTAAGCTTGAGTTCAAAGTGAGCTGGGGGGGGGGGGGGGTGTGAAGAAGCAGAATATGTCTGAGGAACAAGACCGAGGATGTGTCCAAGGAAAAGATGGAAGGGCAGTGTTAACTAGATCTAAAGGAAGAAAATATAGTGATCTGAAGAATGATGGTCAAGAATACAGTGGAATGATACCAGATTGTAATTACAGCAATAGGTATATACAGCCAAGGTAGTTCAAAAAGAAGAAACAACTTGTATGGTTTTTATTGACTGCATGGTTTTGCAGGTTTGTCGTACAGGTTTCTATGTCAGCAGGCTGGCAGGTATTAGAAACACAGGTGACAAGATATGATTACAAAGCTGCATACCCAGTCTCTGAATAATCAACTTACATGAATGCTAAGAATACAACATATATTCACAGACTGTTACGTAAATACAAGCTGTAACTCTCACCTCATTATCATCTGGACTGCGTGCCCTCTTCATCCTTATCCCTGGCACAGGTAACCTGCTAACATTACCATGGGGCGCTAAAGGTTTCCTCTGAAAATAAAAAAATCTATGCAATTACTGTCGTCATGAACCTATGTTAAGGTCTAGAGAAAGTGGTGATTACTGCTCTTTGTATGAGGTACAAGTCAGAAATTTGCAATAATAACATAACACTGGACAGCATCTAGCTGACATGTATTGTTTATTACAGTAGAGATCCACTACAACGGAAGATGTCCTGAAATCATCTCAGCCTTGACCATCACTTCAAAGCCTCAAAATAATTGATGTGACGTTGTGACATCCCTTCCAGCACAGCCACGCAAGGCTTCTGTCCACCCTTAGGTTTCTATCTGCAAAGACATTGTACACTAGTACATGCCTCTGATAAATGCATGTTCTGATCTACTCTCCTGAGTCTGTTGAGATAATTTATCGGAAATAGGTTAGCTATTGAGAATTTCGGACAGTGATGGCTGCAACATCAACACCAATCAATGTTTTGCCAAACAGTCCGTACAAATGTGGTACATTTGCTGCTTACCTTTTCCCTCTGCCACTGTACGCTGTACAAGTTGAAACTTAAAACGCATGTCGCGACTGTAACAGACAAAGTTTGATGAGAAAGGTGAAGATGGGCATGCTTCAGGCTACAAGTCAACAATCAAAAATAGACAGCAACATTTGGATTTTCCCCCAGGACATGCTGGTGTGGTGGGAAATTAGCAGGAAGATAGAGCATTTGCTAGGTGAGGTACTGGTACATAAGGCAGACGTGGTCAGGGCCCTTTGGGACCTGTGTATAGTGCAGAATAACAGATAAAGCATCACGGCCTTGGAGAGACAAGATGCTGCATGGAGTTACCAGGGGATCTGGCCAACACTCAGTAGAACTCCGAAGAATGACCAGATGGACAAATAATCACTCTACTGGTATCATTAGTATTGGGACTCTTCGCTGGCTGTTGAAATTTTTTTTTTTTAACTCACATTTTTTTTGCGCTCGCTCGCTTTGAACTCAAGCGTAATCCATACACACTATTTATAGTAGTGATGGACTGAATTTTGCGTGTGGGTTAGCTTTCCCTATTAACAGTGTCCCTCGCCATCAGGCGAACCCACTCCAACTTCAGAGGTACTTGTAATTTATGTCCCCAAGTCAAGGACGACAGGTCAACATTTTAGTCCAGCTGTCTGGTGTAGGGGTTGAACCGCTAACCTCGGCATCAGCACACCGGATGTTTAAGAACACGCGTTCTTATCCATTCGGCCATGCGGACCTGAACTGTTAAACATGAGGACTGAGCATATGTGGGAATGTCCCGAATGATGTGATGTGGGTTCTTCAGTCAGCTCAACTCAAAATTACAATGTGTGTTTGCTGTTTCTCTTGTCTCTCACTGCTGAAGTGTACACTGTACAAGTTGAAACAAACAACCACACAATCATGGCTTTTCTCTAGGTAAATTTAACATGGAATGTCATTTGTCTAATGTTTAGGTTTATAACTGTCATTCATGTTCAAAACCCCTAAACATCTGAAAGCTCTGCCCTGTTGCCCTAGATGGCCACGAATGCTCACAAGAGTTGTGCTGAGAGGTATTTATGTCATCATCGTTCGTTTCTAGTTCAGTAAACAGTCATGTTAACTTAATGTCATCCTTTCTATTATTTATGCATTTTAAACTGGCATTACATTAACTTTTATACTGTACATCATAGTACATGACATGACACTATGCAAATATAAACAATTGTATTATTTTTAGCAATGCCGGTTACCGGTCTTTGTGAATATAGGGGTGGGGAAAGGTGAAAGCGTTTTCCCCGCAAAATTTTTAGTGACGACACAGTGACTTCAGGTTTTTACCCAAGTCTGCTTTTGATATTCGATGTATTCGAAAACAACACATCACAGATTGGAGGAAACAACTCTAATAAATGCTACTGTGGTCTGTCTGCTAGGCTGCAAGTGACTGCCGCTTAGAACTTTCTTCTCTTGAATTTATTTAAGTTTATTCACGAAGGGTAAACTAATTTTTCTTATAACTCCTGTATTTTAAACCAACCTTGACTTTTTGTTGCATTTTTGAATTCTCCGTTCAATTTTACACATATGTGAAGAGTTTCAATAATGCACGCTTTCCATCTCATTCAGAAACAATATTCAGCAAAGCCATGAGATAGACATCCATATCGCAAAACTCAAAATGGTGTCACCCACGCAATAGCAGACGCGTATTTACTTAAAGTAATTAGAACTGGCAATTTAAGTACTAAAATTAAACAGAATACAAGTTTCATTTGTAGCAGTAATTTATCTGTGTACTTGCATAATTAAATAAACAAGACACAGTAATAGAAAGCAAAATTTAAGGAAGTGTCTATTCATACCTGGAGTATGTATAAACTATTCGTTTATTCAAACCTCAGCTATGTATAAATTATCCGTTTATTCATAGCTGAACTATCACGTGATTTTTCCCGGCCCTGGAAACCCCAGCTGATCCTGGTCACGTGATTTGCCAAGTCACGTGACTTAACTATGTGACGTCATCGGGACATGAGCGTCACTATGTTATATATTTCTGTTGATTCACAATCGTATCCTCAGTAGCACAGTGATGAGTGTCTCTGCCTGATAAGCGGGAGCTGTTGGTTCGATTCCCTGCCGGACACTATTTTTTAAAAAAATTCTTCAGCAATTAATTGGGTGAAAGCGACTTTTTAATAAACAAATATTAGGAACTATGATTATGAACTGATGTTTTAAATATTTGTTTATCGAAGTTATTTCTTTTTTGTGACTTATATTATCTTATTTATATTATATAAAAGTTATCACTTTTTTATGTCTTTCAACACATCTTTCTCATATCTCTGTCTCTCACACTAGCTTCGTTATCTATCTCTCTCCTCTCTCTTTTCAACCTGCTTCACATATACCAGGTTTTCCTGCACTTTATATGAGTAGCATGTCCTTGTTTATTCGTTAATTCATCAGGCCAGTAAGTTGGAAGCCTGGTGATTGAATTGCCTAATCATGTCTCTCTGAGGCGACGCATATTATTGTCAGCTTGGACCGGAATTATGAGGACATAAATAGCAGGAAATAGTAGATCGGTAATGTAAACAAAGATGGAAGCCTGTAAACAGTAAGTGTACAGAAACGCAAGTTAACAATTCTTGAACTCGCCTGGGGACACAATTATTTTTATTGGGGATACCAATCTGGACAATTATTCTTGATATTTAAACAGCCATACTTCAGCTATGTATAAAGTATCCATTTATTCATACTTCAGCTATGTATAAATTATCCGTTTATTCATACTTCAGCTATGTATAAATTAACCATTTATTCATACTCCAGCTATGTATAAACTCTCCCAAATTTAATGTTATTAGTTCCCTTTTGGAACGTGATCAGCTGTGCTAATTTTAATCAAGATTCCTTTGCACTTTCTGGTTGTAGATCACGACACAAAAATATTAGTAACTCCCCTTAGAATTGAGGTATGTACTGTCTTCATTGAGATATCGTTGGATTAATCTTCATCTTGTCAAGCTGTATCCAACGTTGATGGTTACATAAGTAAAAAAATAAATCCAATTTTTAAATTATATGTATATGCATCTATTTTCCATATGGCAGTAACCACGTAAAATCAAATTTTGAACCGCTAAGGCTAAATTTCCTAGGTCCAGCATATGGATCATATGGGGTGGGTGACCTGCTTGCTTGCTTACTTTCAAGACAAAAATCTCTTCTTGCATTCAATGCATTCATTTAATATTTATTTTTAAGAAGAGGCAGATTTACAGATGATACACAGACAATTGTCCCTCCTCGTCTGATAGTTTCAGTTCTCCCTTGACTGTCGAAGTTTGGCAATCTCAATTTCCATATCCCAGTACTTTGGCCTTAGGTACTAGTAATTTAATAATAACATAACATTTCCATGTTGTTGTACGATTGTGGTTACGGGTTGTATTTTTGTAATTTAAATGGGCCACACCGTGAAATGTTTGGCTGACGACTGTATTGTATAAAATTAACCCTACCAAACATAACGCAACATATATTACCCCAAAAAACATTAAATACGTCGCTATTCTTTAGCTACAATATGTGAACAATGAATTACACTTATTTTATTGATAATATAAATGCTTTAAATAAAGAAATCAACTACAAACCTCCTCCATTTTCCCTTGTATATACTTTTGAATCTCCGGGTTTGTTAAAAGCTCGAACCCCATTGGACAACTGGGTTTGTTAAAGGGCGTTTCATTGGTTAGTCAGCTGCCGAATATTTAGGTGGTTATTTTAAAAAGACAGACTAACTGTAAACATTTGTTGTGTGTATTTAATCTATTCGTTTCCCTTGTCCTCTGTAAGTGCTGATAAGTATCTATGGTCTGGCTTCTAGGTTGTTAAATAAATAGCCACAGTATAAAGTAAACCCATTTACATGTTATTTCGCACAATTGGGAATTTTGTGACCCATATTTTCATAGACTACGGCACATGTGGTGCACTATGGTCCATAACTACTGTTGTAATGATTACCCTGCCTATACTTTCTCAGAGAAACGTGTCGTACCAATTATAGATAGGTCATCAGAATGACACACAGGGACTTGGAATTTAATGTGGCGGTTCTTGCCCCTGGGGAACTTTGAGCCCTATAAAAAAATTTTTTTAGATTAGCCTGGGTATACCCCATATGGACAACGATCACGTTAGGGTGATGGACCCTAACTATAACTTCTCCTTGAGGTTGAACGGGGTAGGGGTAATGGTGAAATCGAATTAGCCTGGGTCAACGCCAGAACTGTGCTGGTCAGAAAATGTCAACCCTGCTACTAATAGCAAGCTCACAGGTGGAACGACGGGGTTAGGGTGACATCAACAACCTAGATGGGCGTATAGAGAGGCGTGTGCTCCCTCATGTGTAAAATGTCCCAAGACGTAATATAGCCACAGCATCACAGATATAGAGTGGACTGCAATAGCCAAGCGGCTAGCTAGCTTGCCTGCGGTTCCGGTGGTCGGGTTCGAATCTTCATCGAGGGTAATTTTTCTTTTTAATTGATCAGGGCTGCCAAGTCGACCCAGCCTAAACTGGATACCGAATGTCCTGGACCGACTGGCACAATGTAATAATAACACTGGGTTGTGAGTGCAGAAAATGGGCAGCGGGCCGCACAGAGTTTAAGGTGCTATAACTGATCCAGAGTAACACACATCAAGGTGGCATGGTGAGCTACACTGATGGGTCAGTGGTGAGAAACAGACGTAGTGGTTGGTGTTTCATCGCGAAGGCTAATGGGCAATGTTTGAAAAAGGAGAGTCTGGCATGTGATACTACGATCCCCGGCATGAGAATGGATGCGGAAAAAGTAATAGCGGCATTCTGTTAGAGGAGAGCCCTGCAACACATATTGCATTCATTACGGACTCAAAGAGTATGCTTAGTAAGGTGGATACAAGAATGTTTCGTGTGGAATGGTATCCTCGCTTCAGAGCTCACATATTGTGAGAATTTAATGGATTTTTTGCCATCGTAACGCGGAAGTGCGAGGGACTGAACAGGCTGATAGGCTGACAGGGAATGCACCTCTTGGTAGTAGATTACCTATGGACAAGGGAGAGGTGGTCGAACGTCTGTGGGATCAAGTAGTGAAAGCGGGGGGACAGAATGAGAACCCGTATGTGGAAAGAATGTTATTGCGGGGGATCGGTGGCGGTTCTGGAAGAATCTCAAAACTGAGAGGGAAGACCAGGAAAACTTTCAATGAGGTAGCGGTGGGAACGATTAGTAGTATAACTTTTCGCTGGCTGTTGAACGAGAGGACGGAGCGCGTATGGGAATGCCCTGAGTGCAGTGATGTCGGTTCTTAGCTCAATTCAACTCATCTGAAAGGCGACCGGCGGTAAAAGGTATGGGACTAGTACTATATACCCTTATACCCCATACGCCCCAATGTGTGCAAAAGCCACAGATAGCACGGACACATATTTTACTGCTGAAGTACTTTTAGTAACCACACTGAGTAGTAATTATAAAATCGTCTAGAACAGGAGTCACCAAACTTTTTTCACGGCGGGCCGGATAACTGACAAAATGACGAGCGCCGGCCGAATACTCATTCTGTACAATACTTGCACCGTTTCCGTGGCGAAGGTCTTACGGACGCGGTTCGTAATCCCGTATACCCACGTTCGAAACACTGCTGCGCACGATTTGGCAACAGACTGCGTTGCGCGGGTTTTTTACGCTATGACATGGATGCCGGTCGTTCAGAAACTACTGAACGTAAACTTGCCAAGACATCAACAACATCAAAAAATGCTGGCGTTGACTGCAAACGTCTTGTAAAGGATATGCAACTAACTTTAACAATACTTTCAAGCCAGAAAGATAGCTCGGGGGAAAAGACGAAAAACTAAGTTAATCATGGGTGAGTGGCGAACAATGACAACAAACAAAGACAACCAACATTTTTATTTACTAAAAACGTTATCAAAGAAGGCGACGTTGCCAAAAAGATAGTTACATCAGACCTAGTGTGCGCATATCCGAATCTCACAAACTAAGCAGCAAAAAATGGTTAGTGAGATTTGTGAAACTGATATTTGGCTTTCAAGATATCATCAAAGAAAGAAAGAAAGCCAAATATCAGTTCAAGATATCATCAAGCATTTCACTGTTGAGTCATACTGGGAAAATATTTTGCAAAATTCTTGAAAAAAGATTACGAACTACTTTAGAACCCCAGCTAAGCGAAACGCAGCTTGGATTTAGGAAAAACAAAGGATGCACAGACGCCATTTTTGCTCTTAGACAACTTATAGAAAAATCAATTGAATTCAATGAAACACTCTACTTAGCCTTTGTCGACCAAGAAAAGGCATTTGATAGGGTAGATAGAAACAAGCTGTGGGAAATCCTTAAACAATATGGAGTGAGTACACATCTAACAAACCTATGCAGAAGTTTATACAACAACAGTGAATGCATAGTGAGAGCAACTGGAGAACACTCAGAACCCTTCATCATAAGATCTGGAGTACGACAAGGTTGTGTCCTGTCCCCTCTCTTGTTCATAACATATATAGACAACATATGTAA
Source organism: Cepaea nemoralis (assembly GCA_014155875.1). NCBI lineage: Eukaryota > Metazoa > Mollusca > Gastropoda > Stylommatophora > Helicidae > Cepaea > Cepaea nemoralis. Next base: position 12,748 of record JACEFZ010004517.1, read on the forward strand.
AGAAACCAGCCAAGCAGAGACAGCAAGAATACCGCATGACGAGAACACAGAAGAAGAACCATCTGCAAATCTAACCATTAGAGAACTCCTGTTTGCGGACGACCAAGCACTAATAGCAAAATCAGAAGCTGAATTACAAGACCACATGAATAGTCTAAACGAAATGTGTAGGGAACATAACATGAAAATTAGCGCAAGCAAAACAGAGGTAATGACTATAACTAAAGAAGAACAAACAGCAACAATTCACCTAAACGAACATCCCTTGAAACAAGTAAAGAGCTTCAAGTACCTAGGAAGTATAATATCATCAAATGGCAGATCAGAAGACGAGATCGAAAATAGGTGCAATAAGGCAAATCAACTCATTGGACAAATGGCACCAATACTAAAGAACACACATGTATCAATAACTACTAAGAAAGCACTTTACAACACAATCTTCCTACCAACTCTGTGCTACCAATGCCAAACCTGGACAATGACAGAAAAAGAGAAAAGAAAAATCACAACAACAGAAATGAGGTTTCTGAGAAGAATACTCAACGTATCAAGAAGAGATAAGATCAGAAATGAAGAAATCAGGACTAAAGTAGGGGTTAAAGCTGCTCTAGATTTTATTAGAAAGCAGCAAGTCAAATGGTTTGGCCATGCAAGTAGGCTACCAGTCAACAGCATGCCACAACAAGCAATGATGTACAGACCAGATGGAAACAGAGGAAGAGGCCGACCACGTAAACGTTGGACTGAGGGAATAACAGAATCCATGGGAATGTCGATATACGAAGCCCATAACCGGGCACTCTCACGAAGTTTATACTTCACCTCGACACCGCAAGGTACAAGAGGAACATGATGAGATGAGATGAGATGAGATGAGATATCATCAATGTTTGGTTTGGAATTGCTACAACCAATCAAGAGAATTGCTTTCAAATGTTTATCAGTCAATCCTCGTTCGATGTGTTGATTTTACATACTTCATTTTTGAAAATGTTTGCTCACAGACATAAGTTGTTCCACACACTGATGCCATACCAAAGGCAAATTTCTTCAGTTTCTGGAAACTCAACATCAGGTGAGTAGCGGTAAAATTCAACAATTTTCCTTTCTCTGTGCTTCTCTTTCAACAAGTCATTTGCTTGCAAATCAATGAGGCTCCAACTGTAGGTTCAACTGGCACATCATCAAGGTTACAATCAAATGGATTCTGGAACAGAAGAATGTCATTCTCAATTCTGTCAAGATTTGAAAATCTCTCCAAACATGCTTCTTCGAGTCACGAATAATTTTTTTTCGCAAAATCGAGGTTGACATCTTCTGTGATTGTAGCGCATAACTCTTTGAAACAGTAAAATTAGAAATGTTTTATCCTTCCAGTTGTGCTTCAAACAATGACAACTTTCTCCAAAATCCTTTGATGATTCTGTAAAGGCCACAGACGAGGTTATTCTTTCTCTGAAGTTTCAAATTCAGTTCATTCATGTGGGATGTAATGTTGACCAAACATGACTACTTTGACAGCCATATAGGATCTGACAGCTGTGGATCAGCTCTATCTTTTTTCAGTAAGGAAAACATCTATTTCGTTTCGGAGCTTGTAAAAACGAAACAGGACTTTACCGCAGCTGAGCCACCTCACTGATCTAATATGTGATAAGACAAGTCACAGAATTCAGAATCAATTTCTTCAAGAAAAGCCTGGAACTGACGGTGATTGAGTGCATGTCCCGAATGAAGTTCACAGCAGAAACGACTGGTTTCAGTACACAAGAAATATCTAAGTCTTTCCCACAGAGTGCTTGCTGGTGTATGATGCAGTGTATGAACAGAGCGCCCGGAATTTGCAAATCTTCCAATTGAGTCCTGATCTGCCCCATCAGACCCTTCCTCACTCCAGCCAAGTTTTTCCTCCATCAACTGTAACACCTCGAAGCTGATTCCACTGAAGGTTATAGTCTTGCAAAACTGTTTGCACTTCCATGAAAATGTCTTTTCCAGTTGTTGTTCCATGCATGCTGCAAACGGATGCCAACTCTTCCGTTATCTGAAAGTCCAAATTGACACCAGAAATGAATACGAGAAGTTGTGACGTACTCGAGAGATCAGTAGACTTATCCAGCGTAAGAGAATACCACATCAAGTTTCTAGTTTTCTCGCATATCTATAGCATTATGTTATCTCCAAGTTCTTCTGTTCTTCGCACAACTGAACTTGCCGAAAGGCTGTTAGTTCCAAACAAATCGGCTTTCTCAGGACACAAGTCATTTGCTGCTTCCATCATACACTCTTTGATGAAGTTGCCGTCAGTAAACGGTTTTCCTCGTTCTGCCATCTTATGCATTATTTTGTAACTTGTACGAGTGACAGATTCATTTTCAGCAAACTTTCTCTTTATGTTCCTAAACCACGTTTCAAGGACTCATATTTCTCAGAGCGTAACTTTCCAGAAAACTTTGACTATGTTGATAGATGTTTTGTTTCGTAGTGACGCCGAAGATTGTACTCTTTCAAAACGGCAACACTTTCGCTGCATATCTACGCAACTGGTTTTCTGGTCCTTTGTTTCCACAAAGAAGTACTTTACTCCCCATTCTTCATTGAAAATGCGAACACTCGGCGTCCACTTTGTTTTTCCTAGTAGCCATAATGAAGGGTGAAGTACACGGGATCTGAAAATGAAAACAGACATTGAATTAGAAACATAATTAAAATCCTATTGAAACACAAGAAAAGCAGAGGGGTCACTGGTAAAGCTACGGCTCGCCAAAGGATACATATAAAGTTTATAGATACCTTTGGTAATATAGTATATCTCATAATAAGGTTTGCAAACTATATAAATAGGGCCGGCCTAATAAACAGCCTAGAGCAGAGTTTTTCAACCTGGGTTCTGCGAGTGGCAACCAGGGGTTCCGCCGACTGTCTGTCAAAACTGTTATTTACTGCCAATATATTACCTTGCGGTGTATGGCAGGGTGATCTTTGAGCCTGAGGAATTAAGGCCGCCTGGCTAGTGCAGTCGCTGCGAACTGTGCAGGTTAGGATTTTCTTTTAGCCCCCGACAGAAAATAATCCCACACCTTACCGAGGATTCGAACCTTACCGAGGATTCGAACCCGGGGTTCCGCCGAAACAGACCGAAATCGACTAAATGCAACATTTCTACCCATTTGGTTTATTACATAAAGTAGGACAAACACTTGGATCATCGCACAGAGTTCATTGAGCAACGTAAACATATGGGTAAGGATCTGCTCCAGCAGAAAGGTTGAAAAACACTGGCATAGAGACCAGCTCGATTAACACCTTGACCGGGGAATTCTTCTGAGCTGGGGATAATATTTTCGTAATAACACGAGGCTTCTATGGCATTTTTATGCTATGTTTGCTACTTTATTGCCTCTATTCACACTTGTAGTTCACTTACCTATCACTGTCAAACAAAGAAATCCTTGTTACATACCTATAAAATGGATGACTGGCAAAAAGAAGTAAATATTTCTGGAGCACGAACCTGTGTTGACAGCCGGACGCATCTGGGGAGGGAAAGATGCGTGTGTGGTTGTGTGTGTGGCCATGGAAACCATGGTAACGTCAGAGCGTAGGCGGCGCTACCACGAGCCGGGGAAGGACTTGGGATGGCGCGAAATAAGCAAATATTACAATAAACTAGATACAATAATTTATAATTGAAAATAGTAAATTTAAGACACACAGCAGCCAGGAGGTCTCCGCGCGTATGAAGATCTCCTGTTATTCTATACATAATATTTACATTTAAATTGTATCCCAACGTCTCGTGTTCCATACGTTATATCAAGCAAGTTAGAGTACCGTCGGCGGGCCGGATGAAATGACGTCGTGGGCCGGATCCGGCCCGCGGGCCGTAGTTTGGTGACCCCCCTGGTCTAGAAGATCATCATTGCTGAATGGATAAAAGCACCCACTTTTAAACTTCCGGTGTGGTGATGCAGAAGTAGCTGTTTCCACACCTACACCAGTCAGTTAGACTAAAATATTGACTTCTCATCTTTGATATTATAAGTACCTCTGAAGTCGGAGTGGGTTCGCCTGATGGCGAGGGACAGTGGTGATAGGGAAAGTTAATCCACACGCAAACATCAGTCCAGCGTGCTTCCTTGATTTGAAGCTACTAAGCAGTGGTTCTCAACCGGGGGGGGGGGATTTTAAAGTTTCCAGTGGGAAAAGGGGGGGGGGGGGGTTAGGGGGTTAAGACCACAGATTTGCAGACTCAAACTTAATTCAGGACCATACAAAACGAAGTGCGTAGTGTGCAGTGTTCAAAGGAGGACCAGAGATATGGCCATAGACATCAAGGATCAATTTTTGCAAGAGAACATGTCTGTAGCATTTGGGCTCTTTCAAAGTCAAATTGATGAATCGACTGATGTGGCATCGTGATCTCAGTTGATGGTGTTTGCAAGGTATGTCCATTCAGGATCATTTAAAGAACAGCTTATTTTTTGTTCTCCTCTTGAAACAACCAATAAAGCACATGTGTCAAACTCAAGGCCCGCGGGCCATATTAGGCCCGGCGTACAATCATATCAGGCCCGAGAGGTCTTAACCGACGTACAAATATATTCGGCCCGAGAGAGAATTTTAGGCAAAAATATTTTTAATGCCCACGATACAAAGTGCAAATCACATTCCCTAATTAGCAGCCTTGTCGAATGATAGGCTACCTGAGAGCGTTCTCGCTTCGATCAGAACAAGCGAAAATAAAAGTTTGTAGTGAGTGGATGTTTGTCGTTATAGCGACCTAGCAACGTTCAGTTGCTCGTTTTGGATTGGCGCATAAGAAATGAAAGTAGTGTAGTGCTCGGATATCACACCATCTTTTCCCGCTACGGCTAATTTGATATGAATCATGCGTCTGTGGGTAGATGCACAATCATTTTTAAAATCAAATCTAGCCTCTAAAATGACGAAGAAAAAAGTTGATTCTGAAAACAGAGCCTTTCAAATCCACTGGGGGGGGGGGGGGGGGCTGAATTTATGTTTACTGATATTGGCGGTATACCTGTATGTCTAATTTGTGGAGATGATGTGGCTGTGATCAAAGAATATAATATGAGACGGCACTACGAGACTAAACATCAAGACAAGTAAACAGCCTGAATGCAGAGCAGAAGCTACAGAAGGTAGAAGAATTGAACAGGCATCTGACATCACAGCAGATGTTTTTCACCAAAGCAAAATCACAAACTGAAGCTGCCGTGAAAGCAAGTTTTGTTATGGCGGAGGAGATCGTAAAATCAAGCCGACTATTTACAGAATGAGAGTTTCTGAAGCGCTGCATGATGAAAGTGTGACGTCTTGTGTTCAGAGAAAAAGCAGATGTTTGCAAAGGTAAGCCTTAGCAGAAATACGGTTGTTGATTGGGTTTGTGAGATGGCCACTGATGTGAAAACACAGCTGATCGAAAAAGGCAAAAACTTTGTTGCATTCTCCCTTCCTGTCGATGAAAGTAATGACACGACTGACACTGCACAGCTCGACATCTTCATCCGTGGAATGGACTCCAATTTGAATGTTACAGAAGAAATATTGGACATGAAATCCATGCATGGGACAACGACAGGAACAGACATTTTTGACAACGTATGACAAAGTTTAACCAACACGAACCATTCTCTGGGACAAACTCGCTGGATTGACAATAGATGGAGCACCGGCGATGTGTGGCGAAAAAAAGTGGACTAGTTGGAAGGATGCGGTTAAAGATGCGGGAGAACTGTACCGGTGAATTGATATCATATCACTGCATCATATGCCAAGGATCGCTGTGTGGTAAAGTCCTCAACATGGAAGATGTAATGAGCACTGTAACAGAAACCGTCAACTTTATTAGAGCCGAAGGTCTAAATCACCGCCAATTTCAGTCTTTTTTGCAGGAAATAGAGTCGGCGTTGGGCGACATACCTTGTCATACAGAGGTCCGGTGGCTAAGTCTGGGAAAATTTCTCAGTAGATATTTCCAGCTGATCGAAGACATCTGTCAATTTATGGACAGTAAAGGAAAAGATTCAACAGTTTTTTGGGATAAAAAGGGGAAATGTGAGTTGGCGTTTCTGTCTGATATAACCACTCATCTCAACGAATTGAACCTGCAGCTGTAAATTTGCAGATGAAGTTAATAGAGCTGCAGTGTAATGGGACACTAAAGGGTCCTGCACAGTTCACTCGTTTCATTCCTGAAGAGATGCCCCGGCTTCGTTTACATGGGGCTCGAACCTTGAGCATGTTTGGTAGCACATACCTGTGCGAGCAGCTGTTTTCTGTGATGAAGATTAACAAAATATCACACTGGAGAATCTCAATGACACAAAACATTACTCCCAACATAAACGAACTTGTAGCCAAGAAAAGATGCCAAACATCGTGCTCAGACAAATTGACATAAGTGTGAAAATGTGTATACCGATGATTTTTTATTATTAAAACTTTTTTCTGTTTTAATTTATATTAATGTTTAAAAAAAGGTTTAATTTTCGGCTTACTGAATTTTGATCATGTTCGGCCCGCAACCTTACGTGTGATTTGAGTTTTGGCCCGCTGAGCGATTGAGTATGACACCCCTGCAATAAAGCCTCTGATATTTTGGAAAAGGTTTCATCTTTCCTTGAATCAGAAAATCTTTTATGAGATATGTGTGGATGCTGTACAGATGGAGCACTAGCTTTGTTGGGGACCAAATCAGGAATTCAAGTTAGTGTAAAGAAACGTGCCCCAAAGTGAAAGGCATTCATTGATGATCCATCATCAGACACTGGCCTCCAAACCACTTCCAGTTCCATTGGGGAAGGTTTTGGATCAAACCGTTAAGATAGTGAATTTTGTCATAGGAAGAGCTCTCAAATCACGGCTTTTCAAGCAGTTATGCATTAACGTTGGTGCAGGCCACCATTTGCTTGCTTTTTTCCACACAAATGTTCGATGGCTGTCAAGAGGAAATGTAACTACGCTAGTATATGAGTTGAGAGACGAGCTCAAACTATTTTTTGAAGTTCAGAGTAAGATGGAAATTCTGCCTGGCTGGCTGATAAAGAATGGATCATGCGCCTTGCCTATTTAGTTGATATATTTGAGCAGATGAATAAACTCAATCTTCAGATGCAAGGAAGGAATACAAATATCATTCAATTTGTGGATGCCTTGAAATCTTGTATGACGAAGCTGAAAAATTGGAAAAAAAGGTCAATATGAAAAATGTTGCAATGTTTGAGAAGCAGTCACCAGTTCTTGTTATTGATGGTTTTGATGGTAAAGACCAAGTACTTCCACAATTTGCCAAAAAAAAAAAAAAATGAAATTCTTAGCATTTGACAGTACAAGAAAATGAATGTTAGCGATATTTTCCTGAAATTAGTGATGATTAGTTGGATTTGGTGCGAAGACCATTCAAATTATCAGTTGAAAACGTTTCTGATGATTGTCAAGATGAAATTCTAGAGCTGAAAACCTATTCGGAAGCAAGAGATGTGTTCCACGAGAAACCAATCATGGAATGTTGGCTTTTGATGTGGTATTTCTACCCAAAAGTTGCAGAAAAAGCATTCCGTGCAATGCTTCAAGTTGTGTCATCATATCTTTGTAAGTCAAGCTTTTCAGCTCTGTTGGAAATTAAAACGAAACGACATAATAAATTCAATCAGTCAATCATGTGCCATGCCGGAAAGCGTGGGCGGTCATGACTCGCCATTTCACTCGATCACCAGAGTCGTGGATCAGCTCAGTGTTCCTGTCTCGTCCATCCCATGTGGCCAAGCCATCCAGATATTTTCCTCTCGGTCTTCCTCTTGGTCTGTTTTCTTCGATCTTGCCAGTTGTCACTAAGTTCTCCAGTCCATTTCTTCTCATAACATGTCAAAAAAAAAATTTGACTATGTCTAATCAATTTCTCTAATCAATTTACGATTTTCATTTGTCTCCTGTAGTACTTGGTCATTGGCTTTTCTGTCTGTCTCTTGTGTTCTTTGCATTTTCCTCAGAAACTACATTTCTGCAGCCATCAGATGTTTTTCAGCTTGACTGCTCATTGTCCAAGTTTCACATCCATACAAAAGAACAGGCTCTATGTAGCACCTCAACACTCTTTTTTCTCGTTTTAATTGACATCTTTTTTTATTGGTCAGTATGTTTTTCATCTTGCTAAAGGCTACTTTCGCCATGGCGATTCTTGTTCTAATCTCTTCAAGGTATCTCCCATCAGATGTTATGACTGTACCGATTCACTGCATATCTAATGTTATTGATGTTTCTCCATCCAATGCTGATTCCATTTATATATTCTACATTTCTGAAAATATTTTCACTGTATAGAGAAAAAAACATATGGAGACATTACACATCCCTGCCTAACACCAGTGGCGTCACTGGGGTTGGTGTCACCCAGTGCGGTAAACTCTTGGTGTCACCCCTCTAGACTTTCACCATGGTCTTCTTCCGAGTGTTCCTGTACCATATATAATCGCATATAGTAATGTTTGTAAAATAAGTCAAAAAGTTAATAAGGACATAAGAAAGAAAACAAATTGAACAATATAACTTCAATACTTCAGGTAAAACATAAATAAAGAACTTCGACAAACTCGGACAAAGTTAAATTTTTGTTATTTTGCTATGTCTGCTTTGTCAAATTTGCAATTTTTTTTATTTTGGTGTCACCCCTTGATGGTGTCACCCGGTGCGGCCCGCACCCCCCGCACCCCCCTAGTGACGCCCCTGCCTAACACCTCTCTTAATAGGCTGATATTGTCCCACTTCATTATAAATCCTTATGGCAGCTTTTTGTTTCCAATGAATGTTTTTTTTTATAAGTCTAATGTCTTTTCCATCAATTTGTAGATCTGCAAACATATCTACCATGTTGGCATGTTTTACTCTATCGAAAGCCTTTGTGTAGTCAATAAAGCAAAGATGTATATCTTTGTTTACTTCTATAGAACGTTCAATAACTGATCGCAGCATTTACACCGCATTTACTGTACCCTTTCCTTCTACAAACCCACATTATTCTTCCCCTATTTCAGGTTGTATTTTCTTCCTCACTCTTTGCATGATAATTCGTAGCAAAATCTTTGTGATATGACTCATTATACTAACTGTTCTATGTTGATAACATTCCAAGGCTCCTGATTTCTTTGGGATTGCAATAAATACAGAATTACATAATTCAGAAGGCATATCACCGGTATCATCTAATGTGTTCAGCAGTCTGGTGATGTGATCTATTCCATATTATTATTATTATTATTATTATTATTATTATTATTATTATTATTATTATTATTATTATTATTATTATTATTCCATCGTCTTAGTCCTCGGTATTATAAGATTTGCCGCTTATATTAATACCGAGCATCTCCGATTTTCCTCTTTAGTGATTGCAAAATGGCTTATGACTGGTATTCTTGTGTTGCCTCAAAACAGATGACCTTTCCCCACAATCATCATCATCATCTTCCACTTCTGCCGTCAAGCGTCGTGGGGAGTAATAATTTGCGTGCCAGCGCCCGGTGGGCGGCACTGGATAGTGTCATTCCCCACAATGCTACTTTAATTTGCCTGCTTGTGTAACGATATCATCATCATGTGCCGTGCCGATAGACCTGGACGGTCAGTGTTCGCCATCCCACACGATCCCCAAAGTTATGGATCAGGCATCTGTTCTTGTCCTTATTATGCCATGTCGCCAAACCATCCAGATATTTCTCTCCTTGGCTTCGTCTTGCTCGTTTCCCATTAATTATGCCAGTTGTCACTAAATTGTCGTATTTATTTTTCCTCATAAAGTGCTCAAAATATCTTGACTGTCTGTGTCTAATTTCTATAATCAAAAAAGAAAACAAATTCGGCATCGTTCAACCAGCTTCTTCAGCGTTGGTTATAACTGAGGTGCATTTCTTGTGAGTTGTGATCTTCTTTATATTTTTGCTCTCTTTCGAGTTAGTCCCATACAAGACATGCTATATTTCCCCACTGTGTTCGCTGTTTTGTCACTTTCTTTATTGTCTTAAATTGGTCCTGATGAGGAGCTACCAACTTCAGTAGCCTCCCAGTTGCTTTCTCTACAAGGAATTGTCTCATTTAGTCCTCACAAGGACTGAACCCATGTAGTCCTCACAAGGACTGAACTCTATTAGTCCTCACAAGGACTGGTATAATCAAGTTCTCATCTTCTTTTGAACAATCTAATTTAATATTATCCTTCAGTTTAAATTGCTCTCTCCCTCTTGCACGACTGAGCCTCTAGTCTAGTCCCCAGCAGCTGTTATTATCTTTTGACGCACCTAAGATTGATTTATTTGTTGTTTCGGGATTTGAGATTTTTAAATATTGAGCACAACCCACTACTGGCAACGCTGATCGCATCTCTGGTATGAACCTAAGGCCTATCCACGTCAATGTGGAAGCACAAGACTCGAGTTTCGCTCTCGTTTGAGCTCTTCAGTAGGGTCCGGTCAAGGATATGCACTACTGAACAGATCAAACGAGAGCGAAACTCACACCTAAGATTCTCTGTGGCGAAGTGGTTACGCACCCTGCCTCGCGCTCTGAAGGTTGTAGCAATTCAATTCCGGGTCACGTCGTTCGGTTCACCAGTGCAATTTTGTCGGAGACTTCTGGGGAACTGCCGAGTTTGTGCTTTGTGAGATAATTTCGGCAGAATGCCCTGATATAGAGACCGGGTCATATGGATTAAAGGCCCGGTGCAATGAAGTTGATCCCCTTGCATTATAAACAGTTTGTTTTTGATGCACTTAAATATTTTATTTGAGGCATTTCGACCTTGTCTAGCCATTCATTTTTCATGCACACTTTAAGATTCCTGTATTTATAATATGCCATTTTATATGGCGTCTCTCGCTTTCAAACTCAAGCCGTCTATGTGGTGAAGGCGTTACAGACGAAATTCGTAATCCCGCACCCGCGTTCGAAACACAACTGTGGGCGATTTGTCAGCAGACCCGGGGACAAGAATGTATGGGACATAAATGGAATAAGCCTGCAAACAAAGCTGAAAGTCTACAAAGCCGTTGTATTATCCACATTGCTATATGCTTGTGAAACCTGGACTGTTTACCTGCGAAACGCTAGGAAATTAAACCACTTCCACACAGTCTGCCTTAGGAAGCTATTGAATATTAAATGGCAAGACAAGATCCCAGACACTAAAGTCCTCGAAAGAGCGTCCACGCCCGGTATCCACACTCCACTAATGAAGAATCAGATTCCATGGGCTGGTCACTTGATTCGCATGCCAGATCACAGGCTTTCTAAACACATTTTTTACGGTTAGCAGCGTTGTGGTAAACGCTCCTAAGGCGGTCAGAGGAACGTTTTAAAGACACTCTGAAGATCCCACTAAAAGATTTTGGAATGCATCTCGACACTTGGGAGACTGCTGCGTAAGGCCGAAATTTGTGACGTACATTATTACGCAAGGGCAAGGGTGTAGTCACGTATGAAGCAAACAGGACTGCAAGAGCTGTGAAAATAAAGGCTGGACAGAAAAACTACTGCAGGAGATCCTCCTCCTGGAACGTCAAGCATTCTTTGCCCACATTGTCAGAGAACATTTAGAGGCCAAATTAGGTCTTATCAGCCATCTTAGAACTCACGGCTCCATACTTTCAACCTCATTGGATGAAATGAATGGTCATGATCATTCTTAATGGACAAACAACATATAACACATTTGTTTATAAGTGTTTGGATTTTGCGACTAAAGTTTTCTACAAAATGAGGTAGAAGTTTCAAATAAACGCCCCTTAGCCATGGTCTGGTAGATTACAGAGTTACCGTTCTTTGCCGCCATTACGGACCTCAGTAAAACACGGGCAAACTTGACGTTTCTAGCCTCTGCCTCTTTCTTCTGCTTCAGTGAGCGCCAAACAATACATGGATGTTTATTTATGAACCTTTACCTTTCTAATCTCTACGTGTGTCTCCCACTTCCATGAGCGCTAAACATTACATTTGTGTTTATGAGCCATTACCTTCCACACCTTATAAAAGGAGGGATCAATGCTAAACCTGTTCTCGTCGGGAAATTCCCGCCACTGCTAGGAATTGAACCCGGGCTACTGTCTTGCTAGGAAACCATTACAACGATTATGCCACTTTGACTTCGTATTGAGATTACAGGTGGCCAGAAGAGAAAAGTTAATATATATTAAAGGTTTCAAAAAACATTAAAGGATGTGTGGGACTTGAGGAAACGAGTAGATTAAATAGACCTCACTAGACAACAGAGAGGCACGGAAGAAAGAGTTCACACTGCAGCTGAACCTCAATCCTCCAAGTATTACTGTTACATCGTTAAACGAACAAGCGTATAGACGTGTTCCTTGGCGACACCACAATGTGGATGTGATATGTTGAAATGTGCCCATGGCTTTCACGTTTTCTATTGTCTAGTATGTTCTCCGTGCTTTCGGTAATGTTGTTCAATACTTTGTTTTCATAACTCCAGAGTTTTTTTCTTCTTCTTGAAATACAATGTGGTGGTTGTCCCTTGACCCCCAGAATTTTACCCACAACTTGTAACAATGTTGAGGACTTGAAGAAATGCGAAAAAGAGTACGTAGAAACTTTAAAGAAAACAACAACAACAAACAAACTCGACAAGAGGGGAAGAAACAGACCCAGGAGAATATAAATTAATTACACATACACGGAATTAAAGAGAAATGCCAGGCAGGAAATTATGGAATGCGACCAGGAAGCGTCGCAGCCTGCCCAGGGTCTGGTTATTTTAACAGTGATGATGATGATGATGATGATGATGATGATGATGATGATGATGATGATGATGATGATGATGTGTCTTATGCTGTAATCCTTCCAGTCCAAAGGTGAAATCAATACAATACTTACGCGTGTTTTCGTCGTCCCCCCCCCCCCCCCTCTTCACCCCGTATAAAACACCTGTAAAGTCCAACCAATCATGAAGAAGTCTACATGACAGAATAAAATAATCCAACCAATCATGAACAAGTCTACATGAGAGAATAAAATAATCCAACCAATCATGAACAAGTCCACACGAAGGAATAAAATAATCCAACCAATCATGAACAAGTCCACATGAGGAAATAAAATAATCCAACCAATAATGAGCAAGTCCACATGAGGGAATAAAATAATCCAACCAATCATGAACAAGTCTACATGAGGGAATAAAATAATCCAACCAATCATGAACAAGTCTACATGAGAATAAAATAATCCAACCAATCACTAACAAGTCTACGAAGGGCGGGGGAGGGTGTGAAGGTTAGTAGAGGGTCTATGTTCCACTGAGAGCTGAAAGGAAATGAGGAGAGAAGCAGAAGATAAACAGAAAGAGAGACGGAAACAAACCTGTCAAGAGTACCATACAAGCAAACAAAAAGACAATGGAGATCCGTTACAAGCAACCGTTAGTGTACATACGGCACTGAATTCATTGATGTATATGATATGGATATTGTATTGTGTTATTGCCTGTTTTACCATGAGATACAAGTATGGACTAATTCTGAGCTATCTATGATCATTAGCATGCAACTATTATTTAACCGAGAACCCACATTTCTGCCGTGTCTTAATCCTGATTACATCCTATACTCCTCAGATGGGAAATAGAAAAAGACATCCTGCAGCAGGGAGTATTTGAGGGAGAGGTCAAGTTGGTGACAGAAACGTCCCTGGCTCAGAACTGGGAGACCTTACAGTGGCCCGATGGACTGGCGTTTGGCGGATACTTGTCTTCCTACGTGTACTACGTCACTGCACGCGCACAGCTGTTTCATAACGGGAAAATGAACTTTACTGGGGGTCAAGGTTACAATTTCAGAATCGGCAGATTCCAAGCGAATGATAAGAGTTACCTAACCGACTTTTAACGGTTTTTCTTATTTAGGTAATTATCGGCTAAGTGTAGATTAATCAGTGTGCATTGTGGCAGCAAATAAACGTGTGTTAGAGTATCTTCTTTGTACAGTCTGTGATTTATTTCCTAGGTAGATTATCTTCTTTGTATAGTCTGTGATTTATTTCCTTGGTCGATTATGTTCTTTACAGTGCCCAACAAAACAGTAGGTTTGGATCAAACAGAAATGAATGGCAGATGAATTGGAAATAGGGGTGTGTCACAGTTATGACTTGAGAGTTGTTAATATAGTATAGTATGTCCACATTGTTTGCCTTAATTCATGATCAATTATTTTGAAAACTGTCTGTTGCATCGTTATGAAATTTTTCCAGCCGTCTTATATTTACCCCCACCTAAGGAATATGTCTTTGATAGGTCCAAAAACAACTTAAATCATTGAAAGCGGCGACATTCCTTTGATGTTTTGCTCAACAACTAGTGATTTCTCGCTAACAAAGTTATTTTTACGGTAATGGGGACCTGCAAATTCTGATGACACACAAAGGCGTATCCGGATTCGTATGGGAGTGGGTGCAATGAAAGAACTAGCTTAAAATCGACAGGGTCGGCTGCATTGCACCGGGTTTTTATCCCATATGGCTCAGTTTCTTTCCGCAGTGCGGAAAGCGTCGCACAAAGCACGAACTCCGTAGCTCCAGCGACGACCCTCGGGAGTCTCCGAAAAAATGCACTCGTGAAATGAAGGACGCGGCCCGGAATCGAACATACAACCTTCGGAGCCCGAGTCAGACGGCTTGACCACTTCACCACGGAGAATCCCGAGAGGGGTGCAATGTGTAATATTAGTAAAGACAGAGAATTTACAGAGGCACGGGGTAAATAATTTGTAAATTAACAGGAAAGTAGAAGGAATATATTTCTTACCTTATTTTTCATTTCCTTCTTGTTTCTTCAGCTGATGCTGATGCTGTAATGTTTAGGGCCTGCAATTCGTCTGAATAGTTGGAGCAAAATATCCCAGTAAGTGTGTACGTAGATTAAGGTCTGCGATCTGCTAAGACCTTAATCTGTGTCGGACGATTCCAGTAGGTTGATGATTGCTCTCGGTTGCATAAAATTCAATCCATCCTTTCTCCAATAGTCCTCTTCCTCTTTCAACACATGGTCCTGACGTTTTTCCAGTAACTTTTATCAATATTTAATAGCGTGGACAGACAGACAGACAGATAGAAAGACAGACTGACAGGCAGACAGACAGACAGACAGACAGACAGACAGACAGACAGACAGACAGAAAGGTGGGTAGGTAGGCAGAAAGGTAGGTGGGTGGGTGGGTGGCTGGCTGGCTGGCTGGCTGACTGGGTGGGTGGGTCGGTGGGTCGGTAGGCGGGTCAGTGGGTCGGTTGGTGGGTGGGTGGGATGGTGGGCCGGCAGGCAGGCAGACAGACAGACAGACAGACAGAAAAGTATGTAGGTAGGTAGGTAGGCAGGCAGAAAGGTAGGTGGGTGGGTGGGTCTATGGATGGCTGGCTGGATGGCTGGCTGACTGGGTGGGTGGGTGGGTCGGTCGGTGGGTCGGTCGGTGGGTCGGTCGGTTGGTGGGTGGGATGGTGGGCCAGACAGACAGACAGACAGACAGACAGACAGGCAGGCAGGCAGGCAGACAGACAGACAGACAGACAGACAGATAGATAGATAGATAGATAGATAGATAGATCGATAGATAGATAGATAGATAGATCGATAGATCGATAGATAGATAGATCGATCCCCACCTGGAGCCGGGCCGAGCCAGCTAGTTTATTTATATAATCACGTTTCATAAAAGACCCCACAGTTTGACGACACCTCTGAACTATAACACTCAGTCTGTGCAAAAACGAAAGACCGCCAGACAATTTTTAAAAAATTTAAAATAGCGCGAATGTGTCTTGCTGGCACTGTAATACTCTTAAAATTAAGGCATTCATGGCGGGGCCGTAAAATATATACTGTATATAAGCAAACATTGACATCTGCTGTACAATCTCCAGAACAAAAATTTTTTTTGTTGGGTTGACATAATGATAAGGTTATATACTAAATCTCATCATTTTCCCTCAGTTGGTTACTGAGATATTGAATTTTATATTGAGGCAACAAAAAAAAAAAACACACACACACACTATAGCAGACATGTTGTATTATAAAGCAATGACAACGGTTCGATTATATAAGCGCATGGCATGTAGGGGTAGTCGCTTAACAGATTCAGTGCCAGCAAAAAGTTGGTTTGGACCACACAAACATGAACGGTAGAAAATGGGAAATATGGGTGTCACAGTTATGGCTTAAACATTGTTAAAATGGTAGCAGACATGCATTATATATCAAAGTAAAGGGTGTTGCATAGGAAAAACTACTGTATATAAGCCCATGGCAGATGCGGGAAGTCACTTAGGACGATGAATCATCCCATGACACTTAATCAGTTAACGTGCCTTAGATATTTTATTCTCAACAGACTGCAGCCCAGTGCCCAGACACGTGTTTATAAAGGATATGACTATTATTGCTTCTGAACACCTCTATAAGTGCCCCACTTGCCCCTCAAAGATTTTTGTTTCACTACAGTATTTTTTAGTTGGAAGGGAGTCTCCGTGGCGCAGTGGTCAAGCCTTTTGCCTTGTACTCCGGTCATGGGTTCGATTCTGGGCTACGTCTTTCGGTTCATGGGTGCATTTTTCTCGGAGACTCCCGAGGGTCGTCGCTGGAGTTATGGAGTTCGTGCTTTGTGCGGCGCTTTCAGCAGGCCGCCCTGCGGAAAAAGACCAGGCTATATTGGATTAAACCCAATGCAGTGAAATCGATCTCGACTTTTAAGACTTGTTGTCTTTATTTATTAGTTGGATAATGGTGGATAAACAGAGACAGATATTACAATAAGGATACAAAGGGCAAGATGAGCTTTCGCTAGGACATTTGTGGAAGTCAAAAGCAATTAAACTTGGCACTAAACTTAGAATGTTCAACTATTGTACAACATTACATCAGTAATATTGTATAGATCAGAAACATGGGGAACAACTCGCACAATTACTAATAAACAACAAACATTCATTAATTGGTCAATGCACAGAATAGGACTTAAATGGTATGATAGAGTCATCAATGTGGAGCTCATGGAGAGATTAAATAAATACCAGTGAATCAATAAGTGAAGACAGGGGGCTGGCGTTGGATAATGCATACTTTGAGAAAACTTGACAGCGGTGCAACTAGAAAGTCCTGTGTCTGTAACCCATAGTGCGGACAACAGTCATCATCATCATCATGTGCCATGCCAATAAGCGTGAGTGCTCATCCCACACAATCACCAGAGTCGTGGATCAGCTCAGTGTTTTATCTCGACCATGTGGTCGAAGGCGCATGAATGTCATGTGGTTAAGCCATCCAGATATTTACTTCTGTTTTACCCACCATTCTTGCCAAGTTCTCTTGTTGATTTCTTCTCATAACCTGCCGCCACCCCCCCCCCCCCCCAACAAAACAAAAGCACTTGACTGTTGACGTCAAATTTCTGTAATTATTTTACAATTTTCATTTGTTTCTTCTAGAATTTGCTTATTGGTTTTCCTTTCTGCCCATGATATTCTTTGCATTTTCCTTAGAAACCACATTTCCACTACCATTGTTTTTCAGCTTATCTGCTCAATATCCACGTTTTCCATCCATACAAAAGTACAGGTTGCATATAACACCTCAACACTCTTTTTTTTCACGTTGCAATTAACATCTTTCAAAAGGCAACCCGTGCCATAGCGATTGCTATAATCTCTTCAATACACATCCCATCAGTAGGAGGTGTCTTGAAAAGATTAGATTAGTGGGAGACCTAAAACAGATGGAGTATTAATGACACAGATGTATAATTTGGGGAAGACATGGAGGGAGCTGCATGGAATAGCATAAGCCAGGACTCTCATTCGGGAGATCCGGGTTCGATCCCTCGGTAAGGTGTGGGAATTTTTTCTGTCGGGGGCAAAAAGAAAATCCTAACCTGCACAGTTCGCGGCGACAGCACTAGCCAGATGGCCATACACCGCAAGGTACTATATTGGCAGTAAATGACAGGACGCTTTGGTGCGAGATGGTTGAAGACCTATGCCTCAAAGTAGGATCAAGGCAGAAGATGAAGAGTGTAAGTCTGGTAACGGTTGTAATTTCTTTAGGCTTCCACAACTTTGCTGGTGCAATCTGGTGCTGCCTCTCTTCTCCTCGATCTTGCCATCTGTATTTGTGCTTTAATATCCGTCTCCCACAACGTTTTCTGCACCTATACCTAAAAAAGTACTATTCCACATCCCGAAGTGATGTTTCAAACCAAGGTAGATCATTTCATTCACTCAGTAGCATGTCCTTTGCAGAAACCTCGCTCCCATACCAATCTTTCGAAAAACCTCTCAATCATAAGCAAGATGTCCCGCGTCCGACACACCCATCTGGAGATCATCCGCCACATCCAGCACCCATCCTCTCCCTCTCCCAGACATACACTCCCTCCATCATTGCTCTCTCAAAACCCTCGTGACGCTTCAAGTGACCAAAATATTTCAATTCTCCCGGTTCCATCGTCTTCAACAGCCAACCCTCATCAATATTCCGCTCCTGAAGTATGGATGTACCTGCTCCTCCCTTTATGGAAGACATTCATAGAACTCGTCTACATTTATATTCAAGGGCATTTATGCGCTGCTCAGCAAATGCCAGGTCCCACAGGCGTATTTTGCAATGGGAAAGATGCACGCTCTTAAACACCTGACTCCTGCCGTTCCATCTTTCCCTCTCCACAATCCACTCAGTTGACCCAGTCCTTAAAGAGCAATAGCTATTTGTCTTTCAATGGTGGCAATAGCACTATCACGGGCGGGAACGAGAGGGACTAGGACAAAAATCGGCACCGGTATTTTGGGTTTGCATATGAGATAGTCAACAGGAATGGGGTTGACAACGGCCAGGACAAACGAACCAGGGACGGGACTCAGGCCCAATACTAAAAAAAAAAAAAAAAAAGGGACTTGCCGGACAACTGGACCCCCCACCCAACGTTACAGACATTGTCTACCCACAACATAAGTCACATTTTACTGGCACATAAATATAGTAATAATTATCTACACATCGTAAGTCAGATTTTACTGGCACACAAATATAGTAATAATCTACGCACCATGAACCACCGCTACTATAACCGATGCCGTACGGGCTGGTTGAAACAAGGTGGAAAGTTTTTTTTTTTTTTTTCAATTGGAAGGAAGGAAGGAAGTCGAGGAATAAAGTCGCGGATAAAATAGAAAACCACAGACAATAGATGTTCAAAACAAAAACAAAAACGATGAGAATCAGTAGGACAGCGAAGATCTAGGTAGGAAATCAGCAGACCACCAGGAATGTCTGCACTCGATGAATGTTAGTTTGTACCTTTACTGTCCGCGTTTTGTGTACTTAAATTCTTTTTTTTAGGACATCCACTTTTTTCCATTGTGGTGGATGTCCTGGTTGCCCTGAGAGGGGCGGTTGGCTGCGGGGTGACCTGGACAGGGTGTGGTTTGGCTCCTTTCCGGAGGAGCCGGAAGGAGGGAGACAAGATGGAGCGATCCCTCGTGGTGGCAATAGCACTATCACGGGCGGGAACGAGAGGGACTAGGACAAAAATCGGCACCGGTATTTTGGGTTTGCATATGAGATAGTCAACAGGAATGGGGTTGACAACGGCCAGGACAAACGAACCAGGGACGGGACTCAGGCCCAATACTAAATTAAAAAAAAAAAAAAGGGACTTGCCGGACAACTGGACCCCCCACCCAACGTTACAGACATTGTTACCCACAACATAAGTCACACTTTACTGGCACATAAATATAGTAATAATTATCTACACATCGTAAGTCAGATTTTACTGGCACACAAATATAGTAATAATCTACGCACCATGAACCACCGCTACTATAACCGATGCCGTACGGGCTGGTTGAAACAAGGTGGAAAGTTTTTTTTTTTTTCCAAATTGGAAGGAAGGAAGGAAGGAAGTCTTTCAACTTCTTTTACCGTGTCACAACTGTTGGCAACCAATGACCCAAGACATTCAAAACTCTCCAACCTTCCCTAACTAACATACATCTCTTTCTCCATAGTAGCCATATCTGCATGCATTATCCTTGCCCTGCCAAGACACATCATCATCAAGTGCCCTGCCAGATGGCGTAGGCGTTCATGGCTCTCCACAGTTCTGTCTTTGGTTTTCTGGATCAACTCTGCTGCTGATATTCCTCCGTGCCACCGTCACAATCCATCCAGCATCATTTCTCTTGGTCTGCCTCTGCCTCTCTTCCCCTCGATCATTCCAGTTGTCACGATCTTCCCCAATGCCCCTCTTCTCATTACATGACCAAAGAAAGCTGTTTGTCTCTTTCTTATTGTTGTATATAGTGTTCTAGTTTCATTAGCATATTTCAGGCAGTCGTCGTTAGTTACTCTGGCAGTCCAAGGAATTCTCAACATTCGTCTCAGGAACCACATCTCTGTTGCTTCTAATTTCTTCATTTACATTCCAAGATTCACTGCCATACAGCAAAGCTGGTTCTACATAGCATTTCAGCACTCTCTTACACTCAATGACAGTGACTTATTGCACAAGATACTCTTCATTTTCTGAAATGCGGCCTTTGCCTGCCCTATTCTGCTCTTAATCTCTGTTGTATATCTTCCATCTGATGTTATAAATGTCCCTTGGTATCTAAAATTATCCACTTGGTTAAGAATTTTTCCTTCTATTTCTATGTCACATTTTTGTGTCACCATTTTCTTTGATATCACCATTGTTACTGTTTTCTTGATATTCAAGGAGAGTCCTTTCCTGTTACTTCAATGCTCAACAATTGTTGTAGGTCTGTTGATTTATCTGCCACCAATACTGTGTCATCTGCATAGCATATATTATTTATATTATAACCTTCAACTAGTATTCCTGGCATCTCTTTGATCTTTCTCATTATTACTTCACTATATACGGAGAAGAGATCTGGTGACAAGACACATCCCTGTCGTACTCCTAGCTTTATGTGTTCGTAACTACCCTCTTTATTTCCAATTTTAATTGCTGCTACTTGGTTCCAGTAAATATTCTTTATTATTCTTAAATCTTTCCCATCGATGTTATCTTCCAACATTTTAATCAGCTTATCATGTTTTACTTTATCAAATGCCTTAGTATAATCTATGAAGCATAAATATATGTCTTTCTGTTTCTCTATTGACCTTTCTATTAGTGTCCGTAATGTGTATATTGCATTGTTTGTGCCCTTTCCCTCCACAAATCCATACTGTTCTTCACTAATTTCCATTTTTATTTTCTTTCTGGTTCTTCTCATTATGATTCTGAGCAGAAGCTTAGTGATATGGTTTATGAGGCTAATTGTACGAAAATCTTCACATTCAATTGCTCTTGGTCTTTTTGGTATAGCTATAAATACAGATTTCAGCATATCACTGGGTAGATATCCACTGCTGTAAATATCATTTAACATTTTGGTTAATATATCTACTCCAAATTCTTCTATTGTGATTTCATCTGTTCCAGCTGTTTTTCCTTTCTTCATATATTTAATAGCGCCAGCGACTTCTTCTTTTAGAATAGGTGGACCTTCTAAGTTACTATGTTCTGTTAATTCTTCCCTTTCCCCATCATATAATTCTCTTATATACTCATTCCACCTCTTCATTATATCACCTTCCTCCAATAATATCTTTCCTGTTTTTGATTTCAAACACTCCCCTGTATTTATTCTTATGTTTCTTCCCGTGAGCTCACTGATTTGTCAGTGCATATTTTTTGTATCTTTAATGGCATTTAATTCAATTTTTTTACACTGCTCATTTAACCAACTTTCTTTTGCCTTCCAACATTTATCTTTTATTTCTTTACTTATCTTAGCGTATTCTTGTTTGTCATTTTTACTCTATTTTCTCTTGTCCATCAGCATTAAGATTTCTTCATTCATCCATTTTTTCTTAGCTATTTGACTTCTCTCCGGTAATATTTCTTTGCTAGTTTGATGAATGGAGTCCCTTAACATTTCCCATTGTTCATTTATACTCTGTATTTTAGCTATTGCATTGTGCATATTTTTCAGTCACTATGTATTGTTCTTGAATTTCTTTATCTACTTTCAGAACCTCTTTATTACGTCACATGTTCCTAACCATTTGTTTCCCTCTTTAATCTTACTTTTATTTGTCCACATAGTGGTACATTATCACTATTACAGTTGGCGCCAGGCATTGTTTTTACATTAATTAGAGCATTTCTAAATCTTTTATTAATTAGTATGTAGTCAATTTGGTTGCGTATTTTCTGATCAGGGCCAAGACACAAGCTGTGATTTTCACTATTCAACCGGGCCGAGGTCACCAAGTTTCCCATACCATTCCGTGCCGTGGACAGCACGTCGTGTCCACTGCCATCCAGTGTACCACACATCATCCACGACATTTCTCATTATACTTTCGGTGTACAGGTTAAACAAACACGGGGACAACACACAGCCCCGACGACTCCCTGCCCGATGTAAAACCAATATGACGCCTCACCGTCCACTCCAACCGCTGCCCGTTGGTCCAGGCAGAGTGATGGAAAGCACATATTCCCCATGATCTCTCAAAGCTTCCGATGTCGAACAGTCAAATGCCCCTGAATAATCCACAAAACATAAGAATTCTCTCCACCTGTCTACTACCAAACGTATGCCGAACATGTGATCTCCCGTTCCCCCTCCCCGTCCAATCCATCCCGAACCACACTAATCTCCTCTTCCATCCTACCACCATGAACTTCAGTAGAACCCTACTTGCATGACCGACCAGGGCAACAGTTCCAAAGTTGATGCACAATCTCCTGCCGCCCTTCTTTGACACTAGAATTAGACAGCTCTCCTCCAACCCTCTGGCCACACCTCCATCTCTTTACATATGTATGAGAGGAAATAGAGAAGACGGGCAGAATGTCAGACGGGCCTGCGTGCCCAATTCTTAAATAAAGTTCGTTCGTACATAACGCACGATAGATTTGCAAGCCTCCCCCGCCCTAACCAGTTCAGCCGGCATCCCACCACACCCAATTGACCCACCACTCCTTAGGCTCCCCATTGCCAATTCAACTCCATCCAACGAGGCCCCAGGCTCTGTCTCCGACACCATCGACCCATTAAGGAAGATTAGGCTGTCATTATTCCCCAATGAGTATTTAGACCTAATAGTTGTTATTGCTTTTTTTCGAAAAAGGTATAGGAGCCGGTCGTTCAGAAAGCAATGGCAAACTGAACGTAAAATTTGCCCAGGAATCACGAACAGCGAAAATGATGGGGTTGACTGCTACATCC
This sequence comes from Cepaea nemoralis, assembly GCA_014155875.1. Classification (NCBI taxonomy): domain Eukaryota; kingdom Metazoa; phylum Mollusca; class Gastropoda; order Stylommatophora; family Helicidae; genus Cepaea; species Cepaea nemoralis. The sequence goes on from JACEFZ010004517.1 coordinate 36,076, forward strand.
TGTGAAGGGCATGCAACTTAATTTTTAGCCCGCTCCGTGGCTAAAGGCTTGTGAACGCGGTTCGTGAGCCGGGTATCTCGCGTTCGAAGCTCGGCTGCAACTGATTAGTGCAGCAGACCGTGTCACGTTGTTATAACGTGCTGGTATGGGAGCCGGTCGTTCAGAAAGCAATGGCAAACTACTAAACGTAACACTTGCCTAGTACATCAACAACAGCTGAAAAATGCCGGTGTTGATTGCAATGTCCCGTAAAGGATACGCAACAACCAAAAAAAAAAAAAAAAGTTATCTCCCCTGAAGAGTGTATTAAATTTATCTTGCACCTAATCTAATCGGAAACTACTGAACATAAAACTTGCCAAAACATCAACAGCAGCTGAAACATGGTGGTGTTGACTGCAATGTCCTGTAAATAGGATATGCAATAAAAAAAAAAAAAATTACATAACATTGGAACTGAACCAGTACCATTGTCTTGGCCACTGCTGGCATCTCTGGGGTTTCTAAACATTCAAATATTGAGCACAACCCACTACTGGCAACGCCGATCGCATTCTGGTATGAACCTAAGGCCTATCCATATCAATATGGAAGCACTATACTCGAGTTTCGCCCTCGTTTGAGCTCGTCAGGATTTAGGAGGCCTGGTGTTCCTTGCCAGTGAGAAGTCCTGATCGTTCGGGTCCCATTGATTGACGGACGTCGGTCGCGGCGATTGGGCAATCTTGAGCATAGCCTACGCTGGGTAGCGTTGTGGTGTTCTGTTGTGATAATTTGGTGTGTCCAGTGTGTGCCGCGTGGTTACACACCCGCTTCACACGCGTGATCCGGGACTGTTTCCGGATCCGGTCAGGGATATGCACTACTGACGAGCTCAAACGACGGCGAAACTCGAGTATAGTGCTTCCATATTGACGTGGATAGGCCTTAGGTTCATACCAGAATGCGATCGGCATTGCCAGTAGTGGGTTGTGCTCAATATTTAAATTTCAAATCCCGAAACAACCACATAATCAATTCTAAACATTCAACAAATGAATCTCATGGGGGTGACTTATAGTTTCTTTTTAATCTGTGTGTTTAGTGTTCAAGCATAGAATTGTCTAACAATATATCTGGCACATGAATGGTCAGTCTTTCCATGTATTCTTCTACATCCCTGCTATTAAATAGCAAGCAAACAAATATTGCCCAACTATAATTTAGATAGATGCATATCTGTTACAAGACGTGGCAGTCAACCCCAGCATTCTTTAGCTGTCCGTGATCGCTTGGCCAGTTAATGTTCAGTAGTTTGCAATTGCTTCTTTAAACAACCGGCGCTCACACCATTGTATTGAAACCAGCACAAGGCTGCCTGCTTCCAAATAGCCAGCAGTTGTGTTTCAAACGCAGTGTGTGATATTATGAATTGCGCCCATAACCCATTCACCGTGGAGCGAATGTTAAACAAAACAAACACAAAAACAGTGACAATAAATATGAAAAGCAAGCAAATCAAACCTCATGTACGGGGATGATCAAGTTCATTTGATACATAAACTCAATGAAGCAGATTGAATGAACATGAGCTCGATTAAAACAAAATGAACAATGCAGACAGACAAATAAGACAAGATCTAAAGCTAATACATAAAATATATGTCTACACACTATACTGTATAAAATATATACCTAGCTGATTTCATGCATCCATCCATCATGTGCCATGCCGGTAAGTATGGGCGGTCATGATTCAACATTTCACTCGATCACCAGAGTCGTGGATCAGTTCAGTGTTCTTGTCTCGACCATGCCACATGGTCAAGCTATCCAGGTATTTACTTCTCTGTCTTCCGCTTGTTCTCTTCTCCTCAATCCTGATAGTTGTCACCAAGTTTTCTAATTTATGTCTTCTCATAACATGTCCAAAAAATGGTGACTGTCTATATCTAATTTCTCCAATCAGTTTACGATTTTCATTTGTTTCTTGTGGGTCTTGGTCATTGGTTTTTCTGTCTGTCCATGGTATTCATTGCATTCTCCACATTTCTACAGCCATCAGATGCTTTTCAGCTCGACAGCTCATTGTCAATGCTTCACATCTAAACAAAAGTATTAGGCTCGATGTAGCACCTGAAAACTCTTTTTCTTATAGCAATTGACATCTTTTTATTGGTCAGTATGATTTTCATCTTGCTAAAGGCTACTTTCGCCATGGTGATTCTTGTTCTCTCTTCAAGGCATCTCCCATCAGATGATATGACTGTTCAGAGATATTTGAACTGATTTCATGCATAGGAAATTGCTTAATAGAAAGACTAAGGTGTGTGTGGGGGAAGGGGGAGGAGAGAAAGAGGAGGAAAGAGAGACAGAAGGGTAAATGTAAGGATGGAAGCAGGTTAGAATATTTGAAAGAGATGAACTACGCCTAACAGGAATATGGCCAGGTAGTTTGATTCTGAGGCAGTGATATGCGGAGGAAACACCTGTTATTGAAATAGCTCCCCGGGAAGGTTAATCCGGTCAACAAATGCCCGCAGAAGTCGGATGTGTCGGCCTAATGGCGCAAGAACACAGCTCTGCTGTAAACAGGCACAACGCAATCACGTCCGGAAAAAAAGACTACGGATGAACGAAGAAGAAGAAGAAATCGCTCCATCTATGTAACAATATAGGTACATTAATCTATCTCCACTTAGTAATTCCATCTGTGTAATATAGGCACATTAATCTATCTCCACTTAGTATGAACACAAACCTTTTCCAGTCTAGTTCATGTGCCAAAGCTGTATGGCCACATCAACCCGTGGTCAGAAACGGTTTAAATTAACGATATATATTTAGCGTTGTCTTGAAAATAAGGTTGGGATATTGAGACCATGGGTGTGGATGGTATATGACAATATCTGCATTTGATACCTACACAATGATGAAATATTTGTGCAATCTTTCCTCTTCTACCCTGGAGTACAGAGATACTTTACAGTAATGTTTTTATTTTGGAAAAATATCACATATACAGTCTTTTGATTGCCGAGGCAAGCCTTGTAAGATGCCAATTGCAGAGATGAACCCCAGCCTTTCACGTGTAGTATTTTGACATTCCATGTATCTTAAGTCAAATAATACATAGATGGCAGTCAAATAGTTTGGTCATCTCATATGAATGAATCCTCACAATCTGTTCTGTTTGGTTACACCAGTGAGATATCTAGTTTTGAAGCATGACGACAACCTAGATTTTTATGGATTGCAACATCAGAGATATTTTACAATGGCAAGGTATCTCAACAGTCAGAGCAACACAACCTGGCACAAGCGAGACAACTTCACTTCCTCACATTTCTTAACGTCAGGCAAGGACAACAAGAGCACCTAAACAGTTGCCTTCATCCTGTCAGTGTAAAGTCAAGACAAAGTTAAACAATGAAATGTATGAAGACAAACATTCAAGAATGGAGACAAAAGAGCATAGAAGATTACATATATGACGATAAACATAGAATATGGTGACAGAGGACAAGACATGAAATGTATAAAGATAAATATTGGAGGTAAGTGGCAAACAGAACACAGAGGATGAAATGTATAAAAGATAAAAATATTTAAAGGTTAAAGATTATCTTGAGACTGGTAACAAACAGACACAGGAGATGAAATGTATGAAGACAAACACTAAAGAAGGGTGACAAACAAACATAAGAGTATGTACAACACATGTGGACTTTTATAGGGCTGTATGCTGTTTTGCTAATGTGTAAATCCTTAAAAAGCAAAACGTCACATTTCAATGAGGTAAATAATATGAGTTGTCAAATGTCACAATGGCAGAACTGAACACAGATAACACTATATTATTTACACTTTCAGCAGTGTTATAATAACAATTCAGTATTTATACAAACAGTTGTTGTTTTCTCTCCCAATAGACAATCTTGTTATTTCTTCTTCTGAGCTGTCCCTATATTGCACTGATTCACCTGAAAATAAAGTAAAACAATACAGTCAAGTATCACAAATAAATATTATTCAAGTATTAAAAGTTACCTGCATATCCTTTACAGGACGTCGCAGTCAACACAAGCATTTTTGCTGTTGTGATCTCTTGCCAAGTTTATGTTCAGTAGTTTGCCATTGCTTTCTGAACTGGCACCCATACCATTTTGTAAAAAAAAAAAAAACCAACGCAAGACGGTTTGCTGCCAAATCGCCCACAGCTGTGTTTCGAACGCGGGTATGCGAGATCACAAACTGCACCGTAACCCCATCACCATGGAGTCGGCTATTCAAGTATTGCACATGAATAATACACAGGCACCTATAGTGATTAATAGACAAAACAAGCTCAAAAGTGATTACCTGACAATGAAGCAACACAAGTGATTATTAATTGATATCATTAGTGATTATCAAGAATGTATACATACAAGCAAATACAGTGGTACCTCGGGTAACAAACGCCTCAGGTCACGAACAATTCAGGTTACGAACAACTACTTTGAAAATGTTATGTCTTGGGTAACGAACAGTGCCTCGGGTTACGAATGAAGGTGAGGGTGAGGGCGGGCGGGCGAGCGAGCGAGAGAGAGAGAGAGTATATTGGAGACAAACAATCGCGTACAGTACAAACAGTACTACAGATGAGCTTGTGGATCTTCAGAATGAACAGCTAAAGACATTAAAGGAGGAGCAGTCGTCCGATGATGAGGAGCCAGTGACTGTTTCATCTGCCAGGATTAAAGAAATTTGCAGCAAGTGGGCAGACGTCGAAGACTTCAATGGGAACCATCATCCAAACAAACTTGTTGCTAACAGAGAAGTAAACCTGATGAATGATAACACGATGGCCCACTACAGAAAGATTCTCCAGCAAAGGAAGCGACATAATTCCCTTGATAGTTTCTTGGTGCAGAAAGATTCCCACTCCGCTGCCAAGAAACAGCGATAAGATACTCCTGAAACTAATGATTCAGAATAACAAAGAAAGTGACAAATTTCCCGTGATTGTTTTTCTTGGTAATAAAGATAGACTAAATCTCTTTTTTTTAAATTTTACATTTAATTCATGTGGTTGTTTTCTTTCTCTTTATTTAATACGTGAAGTACACATATTCTTTGCATTTTTTCAGGTAAACGACCGGATGTTAATAAAAAAGAATGATTCTTTCATCTTGAAACGGATTGTCTTTGTTTCATTGATATCAATGTTTCGGGTTACAAACCGAGTTCTGGAACAAATTAAGTTCGTAACCCGAAGTACCACTGTATATCTAATGTTAACATTAGCCTGGCAGAGGCAGCAAGATGCAGGCGACAACCAAGTATCAATAGACAATTCTGCATGACATCTCTCCGCACGGCTCACCATTCAGTGGATCACAACTGTCGTTTTGTGTATGGTTTCTATAGTGTCGTCGCTGTACATCTGCTCCCCACCAAGGCCTCACAATTTTAGTGGTATTTATTTTGAGTGACCTAGTTTTCAAACTATGTGTGTTCACCTATGATAAACACAGGAAATCTGGCAACTTTCAGTGTTTTAATAGTTCCGATGTGTTTTTAATAAGTGCTTTTGATGTGCAGGAGTCTGTGGCCATGGGGTAGCGAACGCATTTCACAATCCGGCACATTGCGTTCAAAATCAGCTGCAGTTGATCTGGAAGCAGAATGACTTGCAATGTTTTTTTTTTAATGATGGTATAAGTATCAGTCGTTCAGAAAGCAATGGCAAACCATTAAAAGTAACCTTGCCTAGAAAAATCACAAACAGCCAAAAAAATGCTGGGGTTGATTGCAACTTTTTTCATCTTAAGTTAGTTGCATATCCTTTATAGGACGTCACAGTCAATCCCAGCAATTTTTGGCTGTTTGTGATCTCTTGGCAAGTTCAGTAGTTTGCCATTGCTTTCTGAACGACAGGCACTCATACCATTGCATGGAAACCAATGCAAGGCGGTCTGCTCCCAAATCGCCCGTAGCTGTGTTTTGAACACGGTATGTGAGATTACAAATTGCATCCGCAGCGCCCTTGCCACAGAGCTGGCTTTGTTCATGTACTTGAACTAAATAAACAACAATAAATCATGATCATATGAACAGATCTCAGAAAAATAGACCGGACATCTATGTCAACATCTTGATGAAGGCAAAGTGGATGATTTTGAACAAATATTTTGTCTTTTGTCATGCAGCAGGGAAATTATTTTTGTCACCAAATGTCTTGCCATCTGTACTCGTCATATGTCTAATCAATGTATGCACTATTTTTATATCTCTATTTCTTTACCACATCTAATTTCCTACAACCTGATATATTTCTGGGCGCTCACTTTGAACTCAAGCGTAGTCCATGAAGCTACATCTAGTATCACTGAATTGAATTTTGCGTGTGAATTAGCTGTCCCTATTACCATTGTCCCTCGCCATCAGGCGAACCAACTCCAGCTTCAGAGGTACTTGTAATTTACGCTGCTAAGTGAAGGACGAGACGCCAACATTTTAGACCAACTGACCGGTGTAGGGGTTGAATCCCCCACCTCAGCATCAGCATACTGGATGTTGAAGAAATCAGCACCCTTATCCATTCTGCCATGCTGACCTTCAACCTGATATTTAAACAAAACTGCATGTCATTTTGTGGGATGGAGTGATCAATCCCCAGGGTGACTTTCTTGGCAAATTTACACGCAGTAGTTTGCCATTGCTTTCTGAATGAAAAGTCAACATCGACGTCCATATGAAAGGTTTGTGGAATGAACCCTCTGTCCCGCTGTCAGTACAACATTATATCTTTGTTCACACCATTTGTACAGAATAGTAATTATTCTGACCTCACTGTGTCCATTTTCACCTCCTTTTTAAGGGCACTCTGTTGAGAAAAGTGCCCTGCACAGAAAGAGCTAAGTAATTACTAGATAAATACCTCATGTTATTATTATATAATTAAACAGCATAAATGAATACTGACAATATTTAAAAATTAATTATTTGACATCAAGAATCATTACACGATAGTCTTGTATTTCAAGAAAGTATTAGATAATATCACAAGCAATTATGAAATAATTAAGCATCACAAATAACAGAGATAATTACTGTCATTATTATATAGTCAAGTATCACAAACAATAATTAGACAGGTATCGCAAGTAATTAATAGATAAGTATCACAAATAATAATTAGATGAACATCACAAGTGATTAGTGGATAATCTAATATCACAAACAACAATTAGACAGGCATCACAAGTGATTAGTGGATAATCTAGTATCACAAATAATAATTAGATGAATATCACAAGTGATTAGTGGATAATCTAGTATTACAAACAATAATTAGATGAATATCACAAGTGATTAGTGGATAATCTAGTATCACAAACAATAATTAGATGAATATCACAAGTGATTAGTGGATAATCTAGTATCACAAACAATAATAATTAGATGAATATCACAAGTGATTAGTGGATAATCTAGTATCACAAACAATAATAATTAGATGAATATCACAAGTGATTAGTGGATAATCTAGTATCACAAACAATAATAATTAGATGAACACCACAAGTGATTAGTGGATAATCTAGTATCACAAACAATAATTAGATGAATATCACAAGTGATTAACAGATAATCCAGTATCATAGTCATTAGCATATAATCAAGTACTGACCTTTGTAGCAAAACGAAGTGAGTTCAGGGTCTCGGAGAAGCACTCTTCTTTGGGAGACACATTCACAAACATGAGGGTCTTGCTATTTCCTCCGAGAGAATTCTGCAGCAGGTATGTCAACTTGGAGTTCCGGTAGGGTATGTGCTTGTCCTGGAATACCAATACATATTCTCACATGAAGATTCAACACGTTATTTATAACAAAGACCTGTTATTTATAACAAAGGTCTGCTATTGATAACAAAGACCAAAGCAAGATGGAAGCATGCTGATCAGCAGAAAGATGTCAATTGCAACCAGAAGAAGAGTATTGAAGTGCTGCATAGAACCTGCACTTTTGTAGGAATGTAAAACACGGACAATGAGTAGAAAAACTGAAAAACATCTAATGGCAGTGGAAATGTGTTTCTGAGGAAAATGCAAAGAATACCATGGACAGACAGAAAAACCAGTGAGCAAGTCCTGCAAGAAACAAATGAAAACCATAAACCGATTACAGAAATTAGATATAGACAGTTAAGATATTGTTTTGGACACATTATGAGAAGAAATAAACTATAGAAATTGGTGACAACTGGCAAGATTGAGAAGGACAAGAATAAGTGGAAGGTAGAGAAGTGAATATCTGGCTTGTCCAAATGGCATGGTCAAGACAAGAGAACAGAGCTGATCCAGGACTCTGGTGATTGTGTGAGATGGACGCCCATGCTTATCGGCATAGCATATGATGACAATGAATTCATGGAAGAGAACAATTTTCATCCCTTTGCCAAAGAAAGGAAATGTAAAACTGTGCACCAATGATCAAACCATAGACTGGTCCCGCCTCATCTTCTAGGAAGCATTCTTCTTCTTTTGCCTGTCATCTAACCAATGCATAATGCCACATAGCAAGTGCCCAGATCACGCCATACAGAGGATGGAAGGAAATCTCAAAGTAAACAGTGCACAAAAACTATGGGATACAAATATACGTCACACCAACGCTAGCGTGACAACGAAATGATACGTTGTGCGACAATCAAGGTGAACAGGTGTGTATTAGATTTGGAGAACAACTTGGTGTGGCTATTGGATGGTTTGAAGGCTAACAGTGGACTCACTCCAAGCTAAGAACAGCTAGAAGCGTATATTGAGAACGCCATGGATTCGAGAATGACGGGCAAACTCTAGACCAGTGTTTCCCAACGTGGGGCCCACGCCCCACAAGGGGGCAATTCGATTGTTAAGGGGGGCAATTCGAAAATGGAAGAAATCGGCTGGATATAACAAAACAGGGAGACTTGAGACTGAAGTTAACTAAATTGGAACCTGACATAAGATCTCTTTGCAGCAAGCATCAAGCGCAAGGATCTCACTAAATTTAAATAATAAATAATTACTAATAATTAAAATAATATAGAAAAATCTTTCATTAAAATTATTTTGTACTTGAATTTCAGTTCTCCATTATATGTTTTGAAAATTTACTTACTGTGTTTGCTCAATAATCGCCTTGTGATTTCTTCCTAAAACCTATCATTCAAGTTTCTTTAGTGAACATTTCAATTTTTGAATATTAAAAATAATGTATATGTTGTTGAGGGGGGGGGGGGGGGGGGGGGCCAATATGAATTTTAGAAAGGCTTAAGTGGGGCATGGCACAAAAAAGGTTGGGAAACACTGCTCTAGACAGACAGAATCGGAGGAAGATAATAGCAAGGACGACCTGAATGAACTGAGGAAAGGAAAGTATTACTGAGTGACGATAAGGAAAACGCAGAACAGATAAATTATATAAAGGTTAGTGCACACTTATATTAGATGCCATCCCGGCAACAACGGGAAATCTAATGGTTCACAACAAAATGTATTATGACTCTGTCAACTCCTTAATAAAGCGGTGTTAGATTTTCCTGAGATTCGATGTTTACTTCATATTTCAAGGTTCTTCAGTGAATTCATAAACTGTTGTTGTTACGCCGTTTTAATGAGCCAATTCCTTTCGTAAGTTCTAACATATTCCACATGGCAAGACACAGCGAAGAAGGACTTACGACATGGCACATGTCAACATGGCTAAATGGATAAGAATGCTCGTTTTTAAAACTTCCGGTGTGCTGATAGCAAGGTAGTGGGATCAACCTTTACACCGGTCAGTTGGACTAAAAATGTTGACTTCTCGTCCTTGACTTGGGGACGTTAATTACAAGTACCGCAGAAGTCAGAGTGGGTTCGCCTGATGGCAAGGGACACTATAAAAATCAGTCCAGCATGGACTACACTCAAGTTCAAAGCGAGCAAACGAAAAAGAAACATAAATCCCAACCAATGAAGCATAGGCCATCAACCAATCCTTACCAAGACCAGGATTGACTTGTTCATGATTGGTTGGGATTTGTATTAAAAAGTTTGAACAGAATGAGGTAACCAATCACATGCTAACTCTTCTTAAGTCACGGCCCACAATGTGCAAGGTCGGTTACAGTGGTACTATTCTCTGATTTTCTAATGGATCACGACAGCACACGGGGCGACTAGGAACTACACCTCCATTTCATATGACCACAGTATTCTTTCTGTTAAAATGATAAAATAGATTAAAATTAACAAGGTTGCCAAACGATATTTCAAACATAAAATGAACCTCATGGATTGCTTCAGGGTGAAAAATGGCATATTTCCATTTATTAATTTAACCCTTAAGTGCTACATTAAACAATCCAGTTTTCATGAAAGTCCTGAATATCTGCCAGACACCCCATAAAACATACATATCTGGACAGGATATTGGAGAAGAATATCTGCTAGACACCCCATAAAACATATATATCTGGACAGGATATTGGACAAGAATATCTGCTAGACATCCCATAAAACATATATATCTGGACAGGATATTGGACAAGAATATCTGCTAGACACCCCATAAAACATATATATCTGGACAGGATATTGGACAAGAATATCTGCTAGACACCCCATAAAACATACATATCTGGACAGGATATTGGACAAGAATATCTGCTAGACATCCCATAAAACATACATATCTGGACAGGATATTGGACAAGAATATCTGCTAGACATCCCATAAAACATATATATCTGGACAGGATATTGGACAAGAATATCTGCTAGACATCCCATAAAACATATATATCTGGACAGGATATTGGACAAGAATATCTGCTAGACACCCCCATAAAAACATATATATCTGGACAGGATATTGGACAAGAATATCTGCCAGACATCCCATAAAACATACATATCTGGACAGGATATTGGACAAGAATATCTGCCAGACATCCCATTAAACATACATATCTGGACAGGATATTGGACAAGAATATCTGCTAGACATCCCATAAAACATACATATCTGGACAGGATATTGGACAAGAATATCTGCCAGACATCCCATAAAACATATATATCTGGACAGGATATTGGACAAGAATATCTGCCAGACATCCCATAAAACATATATATCTGGACAGGATATTGGACAAGAATATCTGCCAGACATCCCATAAAACATATATATCTGGACAGGATATTGGACAAGAATATCTGCCAGACACCCCATAAAACATACATATCTGGACAGGATATTGGACAAGAATATCTGCCAGACATCCCATAAGACATATATATCTGGACAGGATATTGGACAAGAATATCTGCTAGACACCCCATAAAACATATATATCTGGACAGGATATTGGACAAGAATATCTGCTAGACATCCCATAAAACATATATATCTGGACAGGATATTGGACAAGAATATCTGCCAGACACCCCATAAAACATATATATCTGGACAGGATATTGGACAAGAATATCTGCCAGACACCCCATAATACATATATATCTGGACAGGATATTGGACAAGAATATCTGCCAGACACCCCATAAAACATACATATCTGGACAGGATATTGGACAAGAATATCTGCCAGACATCCCATAAGACATATATATCTGGACAGGATATTGGACAAGAATATCTGCCAGACACCCCATAAAACATATATATCTGGACAGGATATTGGACAAGAATATCTGCCAGACACCCCATAAAACATATATATCTGGACAGGATATTGGACAAGAATATCTGCCAGACATCCCATAAAACATATATATCTGGACAGGATATTGGACAAGAATATCTGCCAGACATCCCATAAAACATATATATCTGGACAGGATATTGGACAAGAAACAAGGAACAGACACTGCTGAGAGATTTCTGTGTCTGCCTCAGGATCAGAAACTGCCAGGTTTTATCCCTGTGAAGAGCTGGTTTTTTTTCCAAGGACCATTGGTATCTGATGACACATCCCCGATCTCTCGGCTAGTGAGATGGGACAGCTAGCCTCCTCTGATAAGAGCGAAAAACTGGAGGTCCTGTGTGCTATTTATATATGTTAAAAACCCCACGGCAGTCGGGAATCGCAAAGTGTAGGCTGTAAGGTTAACACCCTGGCAAATACTGTTAGGAAAAGTTAATCTACCCATGGGTAGATAGAGCCTGTTACCATGGATGGAATCTGTCTGGATGAAAGAAATCTGACATAAATTTATGCAGAGGTCAGACGTACTGACCTCTGAAGTGCATAACTAAGTGTGATACACTTCACCCAAAAAAGGAACAAAGAAGAAATTGCCCCGATGTTGAAACTTTCTATAGACATCCTTCTCTCTCGCCCTGTACTTCCCCCACAATTGTTCTATCCTACCTATTCTGTTTACATGTCCAATAAATGTCATTTGTGTTGTCCTTATGTGTAATCTAATAGCCTGCAATCATCGATACCTCAGTAATTTTTACCTCTGTCCGCAATATTCTCAACATTTTGTTTAAAAATTACATCTCCACCGTCACGTTTCTTTATTATTTCATTACTTATGGTGCACCATTTGCACATCAGACCATACACAACATGTCATTATGCACATTTTCATGCTTGTGACATTAACAGGGCCATGCTATGATAGAGAGAGGCGGCCATGTAAGGGGGTGGCATAAGCAGAGAAGGAGGGGCGGCATTTCGAAGACTTGCATCATTAAGGACAGCATTTTGAAGACTTGCATCATTAAGGGACGGCATTTAGAAAACTTGCATCATATTGAGAAAATCTAGTGCACGGCCCTGGATATTAACATGTGAGCATTTCTACAAAATATAAAAACAACAGTTTGTCTTTCCCCCCACTACATCTAGAGCAGAATAAGAGCATTAAAGAAATAAATTGAATGCAGCCTGACCTTTTTTCCGAGTGCCATGATGACATTGCCAAGGTTGCTCAAACTTTTGTTAATGCTCTGTGCTTCGACCAACCTCTGACCTTCTGACCCAGACTCCTTAATCCTTTCACTTCCGGCCAGGTCAACCAGATTCAATGTGCCTGGAGGAATAATCAAAACTAATTATTGCAGTTATACAAGTTGAGTCAACAACCATCATCACAACACTGAAGACATTCCCATACGTTGCAGTTATATAAGTTGTAATAATATTCTACTATTTACATTTTAAATAACTGGTTCCTTGAAGTCATAGAAACATTTTAAAAACACCCTGGACAGTTGAAATTAGTAAAATAAGACTGCCAACAATAAGGCAGTGCCAAAAGAAACAATCCATATTTTAAAATCAAGCAATAAGAAAAGTTAGTACTAACTAACAATATTTTAAAAAATAAAAACGTGGTGTATGTGAATACAGCGATGGAAAAAATAGTTGAATGAGAGACAGACAGAAGACACACAGAGAGATAGACCGACACAGTTAGAGACGGGGAAAGAGACAGCTGAGTCAATCACAGGCAGGCAGAGAGAGAAAGAGCGATAGAGAGCAACATTAATGTACAAAAGAGAGATATTATAAGACATATAGTCTGGTACGGCAACTAAATAATATCTTAACTACCAATTTAGATAGACAAGATTAACTAAACCCAGAGAGATATCAGACATAAAGTCTGGTATGGCAACTAAATAATATCTAAACTACCAGTTTAGATAGGCAAGATTAACTATACTCAGAGAGATATCAGACATATAGTCTGGTATAGCAAGTGAATACAATTTAAGCTATCAATTTAGATAGGCAAGATTAACTATACTTGGAGAGATATTATCAGACATAGTCTGTTATAACAAGCGAATAAAATTTAAGCTATCAATTTAGATGGACAAGATTAACTATACCTAGAGAGATATTATCAGACATATAGTCTGGTAAGGCAACTAAATAATATCTAAACTACCAATTTAGGTAGGCAAAATTAACTATACCTTTTTTTCTTTTTCATTTATAGTAACAAAAAGAAACACACCACAGTTACTTAAAATAGGCGTTTGAAAATAAATGAATTACAATTTGTATCAGAGATTTCACACTCACACTCTCTCTCTCTCCCTCCAACACACAACACAACACAACACATGCACACACTCTCTCTCTCTCTCCCTCCAACACACAACACAACACAACACATGCACACACACAAAGGATCTATTCAGAGCAACTAACCTTTGCAAGCCTCGCCAGTTATGCTATTGGACCCAGTCAGTCGCATCTGGAATACTGAGTGACTCCTTGATGATCTGTCGTTACATTTTGTCTCTGCCACTGCCCTAACTTTGCCTGCAGTCTTCAATAAACTTAACACCTGGAAACGAGGTATTCCTTAGATTAACTTCACAGGTAACTTCACAAAATAGCAGCATTTTAAACACAATTTACTATCATGACAGATGAAGTCTTGGCGGAGAAAGATTGCAGCTGCGAAATGCTAAGAATTTCACAAAAACCTGGCCTTAACATTATGAGGTGAAATAACCAGTTTTATTACTCATAGATAAGTCATGATATCTGTGGCAGTAGGTGGGCGGCTGAGTTTAATCAACCAGAGATGTCACAAGTCATCAGAGATGTCACAAGTCACCAGAGATGTCACAAGTCACAAGAGAGGGCTAACAAGAATTACTAACAAAGTACAAACACTCATTAACTGATGCCTGTGCAGAATAATAATAAATGTTTTGCATATCCTTTACAGGACATCGCTGTCATCATCAGCATCTTTCAGCTGATTGTTGATTTCTTAGCAAGATTACGCTCAGTAGTTTGCCATTGCTTCTGTGCAGAATATAGGAAGTAAAATGGTCTGACTAAATCACTCACGCAGAGCTTAGGGAGAGAACCAGATTAGAAGAACTAAAATGGTCTAACTAAATCTCACACAGAGCTTAGGGAGAGAACTAGGCAAACTCCGGCAAATCAAGAGGTGAGGAAAAGATACTGGCTCTGGATATGAGACACATTAGAACACCTGATAAAAGCGTAACTAGAAAGTTCTTACCCTGGAGCCCACAGGGCAAGGGAACTAGGAGGAGACCTAAAATCACTCAGAGAAGAGAATCAGAGGCAGATGAATAATATGGTGGTGGTGGGGGGGGGGGGGGGGGGAAGAAAGAGGACTTGGAGGGAACTGCAGAAGACAGCTTGCTATGTTCCAGCAAGAGATAATGGCAGAAGAAGATGGTAAGTTAAAAACAGCAAAGTATCAACTGAATGCACATATCTGAATGGATGCATGCTCATCATGCAAAGTGAAGTATGGCAGATACTGGAAGGGATGTGAAGGACCTTTGCCCACTGTGGACACTGTACACATTCACCAAACAGTTTTAAGACACTCTACCACCGTGGGATAATCAAACAGCCCCCAAGAGCAATCCCACAATACAGACTGTTAGGAACTGACCAGTGCACCGTCCTGGTTATAACCCGTAACATAGCAGATGTAAATTGCCGAAGGACTAGATCCCTGCATAATGGAATGGGGTTCCAGTCCCCTTCCATACCATCTTGCTTTCCCAGGAAACAACTCCGGTACCCATGTTATGAGGCTCGAATAAGTACAGAGCTACAATAGTCTGAAAAGAAACAGTCACGAGACAACTGCAGATTGAGCCTAGACCAGTGAGTTGGCAAGCTAGCCCTCTAGACCAGTGGTTCTCAACCTTTTTTTGCCCATGCACCCCTTCCCCATATGTTCAGAATGTCATTCCCCACCCCCTTTCGTATTTTCACCCTATAAATCCCCACCCCCACCCCCCCCCCACCCCCCCTGCACAGTATACATAAAATGGAAGCTAAATTTAATAACACATACTAGAAGAAGTCTAGACTCCACATAAAACGTAAACAATATCAAATAATCGGTTCTTGTATTAACAGTCTTGAAATAATCTTAATCCCCCCATAAACCCTAAAATCGGGAGATGGGGGGGGGGGGGGGGGGGGGAGAGAGAGAGAGAGAGAGAGAGAGAGAGAGAGAGAGAGAGAGAGAGAGAGAGAGAGAGAGAGAGAGAATTCCCCACTGGTTGAGAACCACTGCTCTAGACAATGCCGCAAAAACATATTTCCCATCCTGTACTATAAGTGAAGTCTTTAAGCACAGAACACTCCCTACACTATGATTTGCGACCACAGGCATCTGCCACTTGTCGGCAATGCAGTTTTGTCCATTTGTGAATGCTGTTAATACTATGGGGAGACCACACACACACACACACACACACACTACCTCCCTCCAAACTGCCTAGACAGCACTCCTTGATGATTCTGTAACTTCTATACGCATAGAAATCATACCAATTAAATTGATGATTGACTTACCCCACTCACCGTGGTTACATCCACAATCATAAGGTTCTTAAAAGTGATAAAACTGCCTAGATAGCACTCCTTGATGATTCCATAACTTCTATATGAATAGAAATAATACCAATGAAACTGACGACTGACTTACCTTGCTCTCTGTGTTAACATCCACAACCGTCAGGTTTGGCACATATACGTCCGTCTCTCCCTTGCCCTGAATCTTGATGTCCAGCTTCTCGTCCTTGCCCTTTCCCAGAAGGTCTCGGATGGTCTCGTTATAGATCTCCAGCATAGACACTTGGAGGGTGTACTGAGAAAAATGATGATACAAAATTTCACATGCTACAGAGAAAAACAAAAATAAAAGTGGACCAGGAAAATAAAATAATAAACTAAAAGGTGAGAGATAAAAAATACAAAGCAAACATTCTTCTTCTTTCACTTGAAATATGTCTAAAACTGCAATGTTGTCTCTTGTATGAATTTAACTGTCTTTTTTAGTTCACTCAGCGGTCCATAGAGTTTATCTTCCACTGTTGTCTCTCTAGGCCAGAAGATTTGCCTACATATGTTGTATTTTGGGCACTCTTGGAGTATGTGCTCTGCTGTCTGTGACACCAATCCACATGTGCACATGGCTGATTCACCAATCTTGAATTTTTTATACATGTGGTTGCGTAATCTATTGTGTCCTGTTCTGAGACACAGAATAATGACTTGTTCTGGTCTGTCCATAACGTGGAAGTCGTCTTTAGCAGGTTTTCGTGGCTTTCTAACTGATTTAATCATTATTTTCTTTTCGTGGTATGTAACGGGCACATCAGGCTGTTCTTCTTTTGCTCCTTCCTTAGCCAATCGATCAGCTCTGTCGTTTCCGGGTATTCCACAGTGGGATGGTATCCACTGTATGGTGACCTTATGCTGACTGTGAAGTTCAGAAAGTAGTGTCCTTATTACTGGCATTTCCCAGACAGGAGCGCCCCGAGTACAGATTTTGCATCTGTCAATAGCACCACAGGTTGTGTACCATGACTGGTATTTAGTAATTTTTCTGTTGCTATCTTGATTGCTTCAATTTCAGCATCATAGTTATGGCAGTACTTTCCTGTTGGTACTCTGTGTCGTGTCCCTAGTATTATTTGGTTATTCAAACTAGTCCGCATGGATAAGAATGGTGTTCTTAAACATCCGGTGTGCTGATGCCGAGGTTAGCGGTTCATCCCCTATACCGGACAGCTGGACTAAAATGTTAACCTGTCGTCCTTGACTTTGGGGCGTAAATTACAAGTACCTCTGAAGTCAGAGTGGGTTCACCTGATGACGAGGGACACTGTTAATAGGGAAAGCTAACCCACACGCAAAATTCAGTCCATCACTACTATAAAAAAGTTTATGGACTACGCTTGAGTTCAAAGCGAGCGAGCACCAAAAAATAATAATAATCATAATAAAAATTTGGGTATTCTATGTACACTCCCGCTCCTCCATTTCAAAAAGCATTTTGTGCTGACCCATCTGTGTAGACTCGGATCCAAGTCCTGTGGGTTTTCTTTATCAAGGAAGCTGAGAGTGGCTGTTCTGCGCTGTACACTTCTGTTTTTCCTTGTTAAATATTCCTCTCACTTTTGTCTGGATTTGTAATGATAGTCTATGTTCATCTTTCCATGGAGTTCGCTCTGGAATAGTTGTCAAGGGGATACCAACTGTGGGCAGATCTGTGATTTCTCTGCAGAGTAGTTTGACCTGGTGAATAAATTTGCAGTGAATAAATTTGCTTCTTTTCAACTGCCCCATGGCTAAGTTTTCAAATCTGTTCTTCATAGGGTGGCCTGGCAAGCTGAGGAACTTTTCTGCTTGTATTAGCTTTTTCATATCTCAGGGTGCTCTCAGTGCTTGTGTCCTCCCCATCTTCTACATCTCCACTATAGGAGTTGATCTCATCCCTCCTGTGGTGACACTAAGTGCTTGATTTTGCACCTTGCCCAGCTCTTGTAGTTGCTTGCTTGTGTTCGTTGGCTTGAGCTCCAATGCGAAGTCCTGTATGTCGGATGAAGGCATCCTTTTGTCCAACATCAGTGTGATGTCATACAGGACCTGAGGTTTGCGCGAGTATCCGTTGTCCCATGTCTGGCTTATTGGTGTGCAGACTGGTGGTTCCTCGCCGTACAGGCAGACTACTCTCCGACTTTGGAGGAATCTGCGATCCTACTGACTTTAGCCAGGACCCCGATGGGACCTGTTGCCCAAGATGCTCGACGAGGACGCGTCAATAGGTTTTGACCAGTATATAACCCGGGCCTGGTGCCTTGGAAACACCTCTGCGTCCGCTCTTGTAGTGTGGTCGTATGCTCTGTTGATAAACTTTGCTTAGTATTTTCCTACTGGCTCCCCATGTGGTTCCACTTAGTTTTCTCAGGATGGCTATTTTCCTTCTGGCTTTCGCTACTGTTTTGTTACTCCAAGGTATGTTGGTTCTTTATCTTCTCTTAGGAGTATTCTGGATGATCCCTGCCTTTTGTTTTGGAGAGAGGGTAAATAGAGTGGTGCTGCACTTGTCAGTGTTCATCCTGACACACCATCTATTTGCCCATGCAACAAATGTATTTACAGCTCTTTGTATCGATCTGACGGCCACTGATGCATGTACATTTGAGCTCCATAGAATCAGGTTATCAGCATACACTGCCGCTTTAATTCCATGTGGTAGATTAGCAACAAGATCATTGATGAAGATTAGAAAAAGTGTGTGGGACAAGACTCCGCCCTGGGGAACACAGTGATGCAGTAGTACTTTCTTGCTGAGTCCGTCTATCTGTACTCTGGCTCTTCTGTTGTGCAAGTATGCTTTTGCCCATTTGTACATTCTTCCATTGACTTTACAGTTTCTTCATAAGACCTTCTTTCCAGACTTTGTCATAGGCTTTCTTCAGATCTATCCATGCCGCAAGCACCAGCTTCTTCTCTTGGAATGCATCCTCAATTTCTTGAGAGAGGTAGGTTGTCTGATCTTCCGTAGGATAACACTGCCTAAAGCCAGCCTGCTGTGGCAGAAGAATGTTTTCACTTTCAATATACCACTGCAGTCTGTGATTGATGATGCGCTCCATTGATTTGCAGACAGCTTATTGAGGCTAACTGGTCTGTAGCTGGAGACAATGGAAATATCTTTCCCTGATTTTAGGAAGGGCATCATGATTGCTTCTCTCTAGGCTTGTGGAATGCTGCTTAAAGTCCAATTGTTTCTGAAGATCTGCATCAGCTTTGCTTTGGCCTCTGTTCCTAGGTTCCTGAGTTTTGATATGGCTAGCTCCAGTTCACTGATTGTGATAGGTGCCTCCAGAACCTAATATACTATTTCATTCTGTCCTGTATGTTGCCATTTCTCTCGAATCTCTTGTGTTTCTCTGGACTAATCTTGATGTTGTTATCTTGTGCAAATAAGTCTGCAAAATGGTCAACTGCTTGCTTTCCTGTTAAGACGTTTCCACCTCTATGTAGTGAAATTTTTTAGTTTCTCCCTGTGCCCTCATCGTTAAGTTGTTTTATTAGCTTCCACAACTTCCTTGTGTCTCTTCCAAAGTTCAGTGACTCTGTTTTCTCCTGCCAGCTTTTCCGTCTAGCCTGCAGCTGGGCCCTTTGAAATTTGGCTTTTGCATGCTGGTATTTATTGTGGTGCTCTTGGCTAGGATTGGCCTCTGCTTGCCTTCTACACACTTCCACATCATTATGCAACTGTTCCAGTTCACTACTCCAGTAGGGTTTATATTGCTTACGAGCTCCTCTTGGTACTGTTTCTCGTGCTGCCTGTAGTATGCATTTCCCAAACTCTTCAACTACTTTATTTATGTCTGGTTCAGGTTTCTAACCAGTATGCTGGTGCGATTCTTGTACATTGCCCAGTTTACTTTCTTGTAGTTCCACCTCGAGAGGGTGCTACTTTCACTAAGAAGCTCATTTTCTACTGTTAGAAAGACTGGCCGATGGTCACTGCCATCAAGTTGTTTCCCAAAAATTCGTGCAATGTTCCACTCCATATTTGGTGAATGAAAAGCCAGGTCAGGCATAGTTGTAGTGTGCTGTAGTGTGCTATGATCTTGAGTAGAAAGTATGTGAGTCTTCCAGTCTCTCTCCTCTCTGGTCCATGTGATCATAGCCCCAGCTCTGCGAGAGGTTGTTGATATCGCCACACACAATCATTTTTTTCTTTTAATGGTAGTGTGTCCAGTGCCTGTGGGCGGTCATTTGGACAGTAGTAATTGATCAGGTGAAAGTCTGTATTGTCTATCTTAAGTTTAAGTGCCTGATACTCAGCCCCTTCCATGTGAACTTCAATTTGGGAGACAGTAATGTCAATTTTTTACAAGGGTTTATAATAGAAAATACAAACCAAAGTACATATTGATATCCCACCATTTCGCCTATCCTTTCGGTCAGATCGGTAACACTGGTAGCCTCTGATTGTGAAGGCTACATTTTCATGAGTTGAGTTTCTAGCAAGCAACATACGCTTACTTTTTCTTGGTCCAAGATATTTTCCAGTTCTATTATGTTGTTGTTGCCGACTCCCTCCACATTCCAGTGCATTATTTTTAGTCTTTGTTTGGTGTGACCAGATGCTCTATTCTCAGGTCCTCTGGCTCTACAGGACATCTAAGAAGGACCTCCAGTTTTTTTTGGTTGAGCCCTTTCCAGGCATAGGGCCGGCACTGCACCTGCCTGGGGGTCCAAAGCAGGGCAAGCACTATAACATTTAACAGTAGTTGACACATTTCATGGCATAACTGTGTGGCATCCTGATTTCTGTGGTGCGCCTCCTGGCTGGTTACCTCCATCTTCAGCACCTTTTCTTTACTAGAGCAGACTGTGGTCTTACTCGAGTTTAGATGTGTAGGCGCACACAACAAGTGTCTGCACATGCATGTACGTGCATGCACATCTGGAGCATTCTGGTTATTTTTCGGCGCCAGAGACTCGCTGCCGCCCCAACTCCTGTTAGGTTAAACAGTTCCTCCACGAGAAGGCCAGGAGCTGGACTTTGGCTGTAGAGGTGACTTATGCACGAGCCATGGGGTATTTATGCAAGGTTGGGTGCTCATCCCAACTCTGAGTCCCTGGCTACATAACAGCAACATTTGGAACCGACCAGAGTACAAAATATTAAATAAGAGAAGGAATGGCTGCAGCAGGATATAATAATAGAAAATACAAACCAAAGTACATATTGATAAATGTAGATATGCACATGTTAACATTTACTCAAAAACTTAGTATATAGTATTTATCAGAATACAATGTTAGCATAATAAAACAAAGGAGAAGACTGAAGAAACAGATAGATCAAACATGCAAGGGTTGATAACCATATGAATGAATGAATGAGTGAGTGAGTGAGTGTGTGTGTGTGTGTGTGTGTGAGAGAGAGAGAGAGAGAGAGAGAGAGAGAGAGAGAGAGAGAGAGAGAGAGAGAGAGAGAGAGAGAGAGAGAGAGAGAGAGAGAGAGAGAGAGAGAGAGAGAGAGAGAGAGAGAGAGAGAGAGAGAGAGAGAGAGAGAGAGAAAAGCAATAAGAGAGAGAAGGAGAGAGAGAAAGAGAAGAAAGAAGAGATAGACAGAGAAAGAGAAGAAAGGAGAGAGAGAGAGAAAGAAGAAAGAAGAGAGAGAGAAGAAAGAAAGAAAGAAAGAAAGAAAGAAAGAAAGAAAGAAAGAAAGAAGAGAGAGAAAGAAAAAAAGAAGAGAGAGAAAGAAGGAGAGAGAGAGAGAGAGAGAGAGAGAGAGAGAGAGAGAGAGAGAGAGAGAGAGAGAGAGAGAGAGAGAGAGAGAGAGAGAGAGAGAGAGAAGAAAGAAGAGAGAGAGAGAGAAAAAGACAAGAAAGAAGAGAGAGAGAAGAAATAAAAGTGAGGAAGATGAGAGAAGAAAGAAGAAAGAGAGAGAGAAGAAAGAAGAACGAACGAACAAACAAACTTTATTTTCAAAGGGTTAAGAATTGGGCACGCAGGCCCGTCTAACATTCTGCCCTTCTATCACTCTTTTTCATACATTATTTCATTCACATATCATTGAAGGCTAACAGAGAACAGCAACAATAAAAAAGATATGCATTATAAAGGCAAATACTAAATGACTCAGTAATATTAGATAATAGTGTGACACTTATTAGCCATGTGGAATATACTGGTCTACCAAAAGGGGACTGGGTGTTTTACTAGGGTTTTGTTATTATTATTTCTATTGTTAAGGGAGAAAGTAATCCGTCCTGAGATAGTGATCAAATAATTTGCAATTATATGTATAGGGATTGGTGATGTCATTGATTTCTTGTGGAAGATTGTTCCACAGCTGAGCTGCAGAGTACGTTAAGCTTGTTTTGTATAAGTCAATCCTAGGCTTCTGAATGTGTAATATATTTAATCGTTTACTGTGTCTAGCATTATATTTAAACAATGACCAAAGGTAATTTGGGGCATTCCGATGTAGGATTTTGTGAATTAGTTTGGCCTTATTGAAAAGCAGGCGTTTGCGGAGTGGTAATAAGTGAAGGCGTTTATGCAGGCTAGGATTGCCAGATAAAGGTTTGCTATACATTAAACTCATGGCCCGTTTCTGGAGTGAGTAAAGTCGCTTGGCGCTTGAATTAGAACAACCGTCCCAGATTGTAGAGCAGTAGTCAAAATGTATCTGTATGTGAGAAGTATAGAATATTTTCTTTGTGTCCTCATCAAGGAAATTTTTAATTGATAGAGAGAGGAGAGAGAAAGAGAATTGAGAGAAAGAGAAAAGAAAGAAGAGAGAAAGAGAGCATGAGAGAGAAGAAAGAAGACAGAGAGAGGGGGGAAGAAAGAAGAGAGAGAAGAAGAGAGAGAGGAGAGAAGAAGAGAGAGTGCAAGAGAAGAAAGAAGACAGAGAGAGGGGGAAGAATGACAGAGAGTGAGAAAGAAAGAAAAAAGAAGAGAGAGAGAGAGAGAAGAAAGAAGAGAGAAAGAGAGCTCTATAACAGCCCGCCTGAAGATGATGTTTGGGCACCAGGTAGGGAGAAAAGACTGTACCCCAATCTCTCTCTGTAACAACCACCCTGGAGATGGTGATTTGGCACCAGGCAGGGAGAAAGGCCTGTACACCAACCTAATTCCAATGGATGGTGTTTGGCAACAGCCAGGGAGAAAAGCCTGTACACCAACCTCACTCCAACAGATGCAAGCCCTTTCCAGGACTCACTAACAACATATTTAAAATGATGTGAGAGAAACAATGTAAAAAGGTGAACATGTACATTCAAGCTGAAAACCAAGCAGCACATCAATTAGTGAAGCTTACCTCCCAGCCCTTCTTCTGTAAGTCTGCTGTTGCTTTGAAGATCTGCTGAACAGTTCTTGGGATCATTCCTAGCAATGATTCATCATTCAAGGAGCCTTCCATGGTAAATGTCTTCCCAGACCCAGTCTGGCCATAGGCAAAAATGCACACATTGTAGCCATCAAGGGCACTCTGTGGAGACAAATATGCACACATTGTAGCCATCAAGAGAACTTTGTGGAGACAAATATGCACATGTAGCCATAAAGGGCACTCTGTAAAGACATATATGCACACATTGCAGCCATCAAGGGCACTCTGTAGAGACAAATATGAACACATTGCAGCCATCAAGGGCACTCTGTAGAGACAAATATGCACACATTGTAGCCATCAAGGGCACTCTGTAGAGACAAATATGCACACATTGTAGTAGCATCAAGGGCACTCTGTAGAGACAAATATGCACACATTGTAGCCATCAAGGGCACTCTGTAGAGACAAATATGCACACATTGTAGCCATCAAGAGCACTCTCTGTAGAGACAAATATGCACACATTGTAGTAGCATCAAGGGCACTCTGTAGAGACAAATATGCACACATTGTAGCCATCAAGGGCACTCTGTAGAGACAAATATGCACACATTGTAGCCATCAAGGGCACTCTGTAGAGACAAATATGCACACATTGTAGCCATCAAGTGCACTCTGTAGAGACAAATATGCACACAATGTAGCCATCAAGGGCACTCTGTAGAGACAAATATGCACACATTGCAGCCATCAAGGGCACTCTCTGTAGAGACAAATATGCACACATTGTAGTAGCATCAAGGGCACTCTGTAGAGACAAATATGCACACATTGTAGCCATCAAGTGCACTCTGTAGAGACAAATATGCACACAATGTAGCCATCAAGGGCACTCTGTAGAGACAAATATGCACACATTGTAGCCATCAAGAGCACTCTCTGTAGAGACAAATATGCACACATTGTAGTAGCATCAAGGGCACTCTGTAGAGACAAATATGCACACATTGTAGCCATCAAGGGCACTCTGTAGAGACAAATATGCACACATTGTAGCCATCAAGTGCACTCTGTAGAGACAAATATGCACACAATGTAGCCATCAAGGGCACTCTGTAGAGACAAATATGCACACATTGCAGCCATCAAGGGCACTCTGTAGAGACAAATATGCACACATTGTAGCCATCAAGAGCACTCTCTGTAGAGACAAATATGCACACATTGTAGTAGCATCAAGGGCACTCTGTAGAGACAAATATGCACACATTGTAGTAGCATCAAGGGCACTCTGTAGAGACAAATATGCACACATTGTAGCCATTTAAGCACTGAGACAACCATTCCTGAAGCACTGAGACAACAATTGCTGAAGCACTGAGACAAACATTGGTGAAGCATTCAGACAAACATTGGTGAAGCACTCAGACAAACATTGGTAAAGCACTCAGACAAACATTGGTAAAGCATTCAGACAAACATTGGTGAAGCATTCAGACAAACATTGGTAAAGCATTCAGACAAACATTGGTAAAGCATTCAGACAAACATTGGTGAAGCATTCAGACAAACATTGGTAAAACATTCAGACAAACATTGGTGAAGCATTCAGACAAACATTGGTAAAGCATTCAGACAAACATTGGTAAAGCATTCAGACAAACATTGGTGAAGCATTCAGACAAACATTGGTAAAGCATTCAGACAAACATTGCTGAAGCATTCAGACAAACATTGCTGAAGCACTGAGACAAACATTGGTAAAGCATTCAGACAAACATTGGTAAAGCATTCAGACAAACATTGGTGAAGCATTCAGACAAACATTGGTAAAGCATTCAGACAAACATTGGTAAAGCATTCAGGCAAACATTGGTAAAGCATTCAGACAAACATTGGTAAAGCATTCAGACAAACATTGGTAAAGCATTCAGACAAACATTGGTGAAGCATTCAGACAAACATTGGTAAAACATTCAGACAAACATTGGTAAAGCATTCAGACAAACATTGGTGAAGCACTCAGACAAACATGGTAAAGCATTCAGACAAACATTGGTAAAGCATTCAGACAAACATTGGTAAAGCATCAGACAAACATTGGTGAAGCATCAGACAAACATGGTAAAGCATTCAGACAAACATGGTTGAAGCATTCAGACAAACATTGGTAAGCATTCAGACAAACATTGGTGAAGCATCAGACAAACATTGGTTAAGCATTCAGACAAAACATGGTGAAGCATTCAGACAAACATTGATGAAGCACTGAGACAAACATTGGTGAAGCAGTCCGACAAACATGGTAAAGCATTCAGACAAACATTGGTGAAAGCATTCAGACAAACATTGGTGAAAGCATTCAGACCAACATGGTAAAGCATTCAGACAAACATTGGTAAAGCATTCAGACAAACATGGTAAAGCATCAGACAAACATGGGAAGCATTCAGCCAAACATTGGTAAGCATTCAGACAAACATTGGTAAAGCATTCAGACAAACATTGGTAAGCATTCAGACAAACATTGGTGAAGCATTCAGACAAACATTGGTAAGCATTCAGACAAACATTGGTAAAGCATTCAGACAAACATTGGTGAAGCATTCAGACAAACATTGGTGAAGCACTCAGACAAACATTGGTGAAGCATTCAGACAAACATTGGTGAAGCATTCAGACAAACATTGGTAAAGCATTCAGACAAACATTGGTGAAGCATTCAGACAAACATTGGTGAAGCATTCAGACAAACATTGGTGAAGCATTCAGACAAACATTGGTAAAGCATTCAGACAAACATTGGTAAAGCATTCAGACAAACATTGGTAAAGCATTCAGACAAACATTGGTGAAGCATTCAGACAAACATTGGTAAAGCATTCAGACAAACATTGTTAAGCATTCAGACAAACATTGGTAAAGCATTCAGACAACATTGGTGAAGCATTCAGACAAACATTGGTTAAGCATTCAGACAACCATTGGTTGAAGCATTCAGACAAACATTGGTGAAGCATTCAGGCAAACATTGGTGAAGCACTCAGACAAACATTGGTAAAGCATTCAGACAAACATTGGTAAAGCATTCAGACAAACATTGGTGAAGCATTCAGACAAACATTGGTAAAGCATTCAGACAAACATTGGTAAAGCATTCAGACAAACATTGGTGAAGCATTCAGACAAACATTGGTAAAGCATTCAGACAAACATTGGTAAAGCATTCAGACAAACATTGGTGAAGCATTCAGACAAACATTGGTAAAGCATTCAGACAAACATTGGTGAAGCATTCAGACAAACATTGGTAAAGCATTCAGACAAACATTGGTAAAGGATTCAGACAAACATTGGTGAAGCACTAAGACAAACATTGGTAAAGCATTCAGACAAACATTGGTAAAGCATTCAGACAAACATTGGTGAAGCACTCAGACAAACATTGGTAAAGCATTCAGACAAACATTGGTGAAGCACTCAGACAAACATTGGTAAAGCACTCGGACAAACATTGGTAATGCATTCAGACAAACATTGGTAAAACATTCAGACAAACATTGATGAAGCACTGAGACAAACATTGGTAAAGCATTCAGACAAACATTGCTGAAGCACTGAGACAAACATTGGTAAAGCATTCAGACAAACATTGCTGAAGCATTCAGACAAACATTGATGAAGCATTCAGACATACATTGGTAAAGCATTCAGACAAACATTGGTAAAGCATTCAGACAAACATTGCTGAAGCACTGAGACAAACATTGGTAAAGCATTCAGACAAACATTGGTAAAGCATTCAGACAAACATTGGTAAAGCATTCAGACAAACATTGATGAAGCATTCAGACAAACATTGGCAAAGCATTCAGACAAACATTGGTAAAGCATTCAGACAAACATTGGTAAAGCACTCAGACAAACATTGGTAAAGCATTCAGACAAACATTGGTAAAGCATTCAGACAAACATTGCTGAAGCACTGAGACAAATATTGGTGAAGCACTGAGACAAACATTGCTGAAGCACTGAGACAAACATTGGTAAAGCACTGAGACAAACATTGGTAAAGCACTGAGACAAACATTGGTAAAGCATTCAGACAAACATTGATGAAGCACTGAGACAAACATTGGTAAAGCATTCAGACAAACATTGCTGAAGCACTGAGACAAATATTGGTGAAGCACTGAGACAAATATTGGTGAAGCACTGAGACAATCACTGATGAAGCACTGAGACAATCACTGATGAAGCACAGAGACAATCACTGATGAAGCACTGAGACAATCACTGATGAAGCACTGAGACAAACTATGTTGAAGCACCGAGACAAACATGTGAGTAAGCAGTATTCCTTCGTAAGCCATCTATTCTACCGTGCATTCCATCCATCCATCATGTGCCATGCCGGTAAGCGTGGGCGGTCATGTTCTGCCATCTCACTCGATCACCAGAGTCGTGGATCAGCTCCGTGTTTCTGTCTCGACCATGCCACAAGGCCAAGCCATCCAGGTACTTGCTTCTAGGTCTTCCCCTTGGTCTGTTCCCCTCGATCTTACCAGTCGTCACCAAGTTCTCCAATCCATTTCTTCTCATAACATGCCCAAAAAATTTTGACTGTCTACGTCTAATTTCTCTAATCAATTTACGATCTTCATTTGTTTCTTGAAGAACTTGTTCATTGGTCTTTCTGGCTGTCCATGGTATTCTTTGCATTTTCCTCAGAAACCACATCTCTACAGCCATCAGATGTTTTTCAGCCTGACTGCTCATTGTCCACGCTTCACATCCATATAAAAGTACAGGTTCTATGTAGCATCTCAACACTCTTTTTCTCGTTTCAATTGACATCTTTTTATTGGTCAATATGTTTTTCATCTTGCTAAAGGCTACTTTTGCCATGGCGATTCTTGTTCTAATCTCTTCAAGGCATCTTCCATCAGATGTTGTTACTGTTCCGAGATAACTGTACCTATTCACTTGTTGAAGAATATTCCCATTTACTTGTATATTACATTGTGGTATTTCGTTCTTCCTAGTGACGACCATAATCTGTGTCTTTTTACAATTTAATTCTAACCCTAGTTGTTCACTGTGTGTAACAATCGCATCTACTAAATTTTGCAGGTCCTGTTCATTGTCTGCAATCAAGACTGTATCATCTGCATATCTAATGTTATTGATGCATCGTCCCCCAATGTTGATTCCTTCCATATCTTCAATATTTCTGAAAATACGTTCACTGTACAGGGAAAACAGATGTGGAGACATTACACATCCCTGTCTCATACCTCTCTTAATAGGTTGATATGGCAGCTTGTTGTTTCCAATACATGTTTTTTACAAGTCTAAGATCTTTTCCATCAATTTGTAGATCTTCAAGCATCCTTATCATGTTGACATGTCGCACTTTATCAAAAGCCTTTGTGTAGTCAATAAAGCAAAGGTGTAGATCTTTGTTTACTTCTATAGAACGTTCGATTATGGTTCTCAGTATATACACAGCATTTACTGTACCCTTGCCTTCTACAAACCCACATTGTTCTTCTCCTATTTCAGGTTGTATTTTCCTCCTAACTCTTTGCATGATAATTCTTAGCAAAATCTTCGTGATGTGACTCATTATACTAATTGTTCGATGTTGATCACATTCCAAGGCTCCTGATTTCTTTGGGGTTGCAATAAATACAGAATTACATAACTCCTGAGGTATATTTCCAGTATCATATATTGTATTAAGAAGACTGGTAACTTTATCTACTCCATATTCTTCTAAAGCATTAATCATTTCTGTTGTGATGCTGTCTGAACCGGGGGTCTTGCCAGATTTCATATGGTTCTCTGATTATCGATGATTTCACACAACATGATTTTCTTGGCATCTGTAAAGAAGGTAGTTTGCCATTGCTTTCCCTCCTAGCAGTGAGCATACTGGTCAGTGACCGTAGCCATTGTCTCCTCAAAATTGAGATCCTCTGCCTACCGTCGTGAAGGTGGAGACCATAACCTACAACTATCTGTCGGCTGCTCTCCATCTTCATCCACCACCTGCACCCATGGCTTCACGTAATCCTGATCGGGGGGCTAAACGGGTACTCCACCTTGCCCAAGGGTGTCCCGTAGGCTAGCGGAGGGAAGGAGGCGCCTTACTTCTCCTTTGATAGGGGATACCCCTACCCCGCTACCCAGTGCATTCAGGCGTACAAAATGTGATGCTCCCAGCAGGTTTCTGCCTCTGGACTATCTTTTCTTGTTAAAGAATTGACATTCACAGAATCCTAAGGATGAACTAAAGCCGTTCTTGGGTCAGACACCGCATCTTGTGCAACATGGCAACAACTATGACTGTAGCATCTTGTACAACACGACAACAACTATGGCTGTAGCATCTTGTACAACATGGCAACAACTATGGCGGTAGCATCTTGTACAACACGACAACAACTATGGCTGTAGCATCTTGTGCAACATGGCAACAACTATGACCGTAGCATCTTGTACAACACGACAACAGCTATGGCTGTAGCATCTTGTGCAACACGGCAACAACTATGACCGTAGCATCTTATGCAACGCGGCAACAACTATGGCGGTAGCAGATAGAACAATCAACATAATACAACTACAGTGTCTCTACACCTCACCTGAACCAACTGGGAAATTTCTTCAAAGACCTCGGCTTGTGAAGACTCTGGCTGAAACACTCTGTCAAATGAAAACTCGTATCTGGATAGACTCTTTGACTTGGCGGAATTCAGACCACTCTGATGACAGAAACAACATCAACATATTATATTAGCTGTACAACCATGTTTTCGCAAGCATCATTTAAAATATTACTTACGTAAATTTTAAACAACTGCTTATTTGCATTCTTATATTTTGAACTGTTGCTATGAATACCTTGGGTGGCCAGAGTAAGTAACAACGATTGGCCTGAAAGAAGCTAATGAAAGTAGAACATTATAACTACAAGAAAGAGGTAGTGTTCTACGCTCATACTAATGAGAAATGAGGCACCGGAGGTGATGATAACTGGAAGGATCAGCAGCAGAAGAGACAAATGCAGACTGGGGGAAATGTTTGGATGGTTTAAGATGATAACATGAAGGAATATCATCAGTAGAGTTAATCCAGAACATTAAGGATTGAGATCGGTGGTAGACATGAATGCCTACGACAGCTGGCAGGGCACTTGATGATGATGATGATGATAATGCTATAAGTTGCAACAAAAGCAAACAGTCGACTTTACTATAGGTCACGGTCCAAGACCAAAAGATTGGGCAACAAGTCAGTCACTGCTGGGGATTGAACTGTCTTAGTAAGCAAGTACATTAACCATTTGGCTAATAGAGGCTCAAATCAATTTGTGGGACTCATCGAAAAACATTGAATCACTGAACACAGTAAGCCGGTGCAAACTAAATTAAATTGAAACAGCAATTGAAATGCAGCTGTAACTCATCTAAATTATTCTAATATAACCAGAACAAATGTGTTTACATGTGTACATATGGCATGTTAATTTGTATAAATCTATATATGGCATGTTAATTTGTATAAATCTATATATGGTATGTCAATCTGCAATACACCATATATGGTATATTAATTTGTGTAAATCTATATATGGTATGTCAATCTGCAATAATCTATATATGGTATGTTAATTTGTATAAATTTATATATGGTATGTCAATCTGCAATACTCTATATATGGTATGTTAATTTGTATAAATCTATATATGGTATGTCAATCTGCAATACTCTATATATGGTATGTTAATTTGTATAAATCTATATATGGTATGTCAATCTGCAATACTCTATATATGGTATGTTAATTTGTATAAATCTATATATGGTATGTCAATCTGCAATACTCTATATATGGTATGTTAATGTGTATAAATCTATATATGGTATGTCAATCTGCAATACTCTATATATGGTATGTTAATTTGTAAAATGTGCAACATTCTACATATAGTATGTTAACCTATAACATTCTATATACGTCAGTAAAAGCATCCGGATGGAAAATGTCCAAACCTCGTTAATAGAAATGTCCGGGAGCTTGTCCAGCTCCAAGGTCTTCATGTCCATGTCCGGAAAGTTCATATGTGAGATGATGCCCCCGTTCCCAAGCTGTTCCTCCTCTAGCAGCGGCCGAACACGACAGAACACTCTGATATTGCCCTGGATTGACAAACATGAATCCAGAATAATTATATGTAAATCAAGATCAATCAAGAGGTGTAGCAATTATCATGGATCTGAAAACATCAAAATCTGTTTACGGATATTGGGCAGTGCCAGACAGGGTTCTATTGGTACAATTAATTGGCAGACCTTTTAACATAAACATCATTCAAATATATGCCCCAATGGGAGAAAGCAGTGAAGATAGTATACATGATTTTACAATGACATAGAGAATACTTTGAAGAAATAAACATCTTAATGGGTGACTTCAATGCGAAAGTAGGAAATCAAGGTGATGGATGTACAGTAGGTAAACATGGTTTGGGAGAATAAAACGAGAGGATAAAGACTTGTAGAATGGGCAAAAGAATATGAATTGATTGTCGGAAACACCTGGTTTAAGTAACACAACAGAAGATTATGGACATAGAGCAGTCCTGACAGTGGGATTAGAAACCAGATCGATTACATCCTGATTAAAAGGTTTTGAAATGCATTAACAGTTGCAAAGACAGCTCCAAATGCACAGCATTACAGTGATCACAGATTGATTATAAGCACACTGAAGGTAAAGTTAAAGAAAGTCAAGTATACACCAGGAAACACTAAATATGATCTGTGTGCATTAAAAATGACAAGGAAATACAAGACAATTTTAACATAGAAGTAAAGAACAGATTTGATGTATTGTCTGATCTAGAGATCTTATTTCAAGATGTGGATGATCAATGGAAATGTTGAAGAATTCAATCAATTTGGCTGCAGAAACAACTATCCCAAAATTAAAGAAAGTAGGTCGTAACAAATGGATGACTGAAGAAATTTTAAGACTAATGGAAAGAAGACGACAACAAAAATAATACTGACAAATATGAAGAGATTCATAGGTAATTCAGAAAATTATGTAAATGTAAAGCAAAAAAAAAAGCGTGGCTTGAACATAATTGCATAGAAATTGAAAAATAACACAACAGTAAATATACCAAATTAATGCACAAAAGAATTCAGGAGCTTACTAATAAAAGAACACCCACATCAATATGCTGCCTGAAAACAAAAGATCGAAAAATCTTAATAGAAAAACATGAGATTTTACATAGATGGTCAGATTATGTGAAAAACCTTATGATGATACAAAGAAGAACATTATGATATTCAGAGTAATAATGAAGGACCATCAGTTCTGAAGATAGAAGTTCAGAATGCTCTTAACCATATGAAATCTGACAAAACCCTGGACCCAGACAACATCTCAACAGAAATGGTCACTACCTTAGAAGAATATGGAACAGATCAGGTCACCAGACTGCTGAACACAATATGTGATACTGGAGATATACCTCCTGAATTATATTCTATATTTATTGCAATCCCAAAGAAATCAGGAGTCTTGGAGTGTCATCAATATCAAACAATTAGTATGAGCCACATCACAAAGATTTTGCTAAGAATTATCCTGCAAAGAGTTAGGAAGAAAATACAACCCGAAACAGGAGAAGAACAATGTGGGTTTGTAGAAGGCAAGGGTATAGTAAATGCTGTATATATACTGAGAACATTAACTGAACGTTCCATAGAAGGAAACAAAGACTTACATCTTTGCTTTATTGACTACACAAAGGCTTTTGATAAAGTAAGACATGCCAACGTGATGGAGATGCTTGCAGATGTGCAAATTGATGGGAAAGACAGTAGACTTGTAAAAACCATATGTTGGAAACAACAAGCTGCCATAATGATTGATAATAAAGTAGGTAAATATTGCCAAATAGTTATTGCTAATGAAACATAGAACGCAGAAGGGACCAAAGGAAAATCCCAAGGTACAACAAAGTGAACAGTGCACTGAAGCCAAAGACACAGGATGCGTCACGAAAGTGTAAAACCTAACAACGGGATACGCTGTGAAGCCATCTTACAAACCGGTCGGGTTTGAAATTGTGCGACCGACTTCTTGTGGCAAATGGTTGTTCGGATGCGGTGATTTCATGATATTCAAGGAAGGATAACAGGAGGAACTTGTTGATGAGAAGCCATGGCTGGTTAGAAGAACAGGGAACCGAACCTAGACAAACATTCAATGAACGAGACAGCAAGGATCTAGATAAAGGATGGAAAAGAGGCGTCAGGGCAGACCATAGGGTTAGATAGGATGATAATTCTTGGTCATTGAGTAGATGTTGTCCCTACGATAAGGGCGTGCTACGTTACCATTGGAAGTTTGTCTTAAGACTCTACAAGGACGAAATAAAGGACTTGAAACGTTTGCTGAACTGTCCGCTTGTGTTTTCATGTTCACCTATTTTACAAGGTGAGGTATTCAGATTTTGTTGTCAACGTTCTGAATTGACGAGTTGAGAATGCTTCGTCATAAACGTTCGTTTATCATTATTAATCAACTGAGGTGGAGTTACGACAAGGCAAATATCAGCCTATTAAGAGAGGTGTGAGACAGGGAAGTGTAATGTCTTCAGATCTTTTTTCCCTGTACAGTGAAAGTATTTTCAGAAATGTTGACGAAATGAAAGGAATCTTTCACTTGGGGACATAATGTCAATAACATTAGATATGCGGATGATACAGTATTGATTGCAGAAAATGAGCAGGATCTGCAACATTTAGTAGATGCGATTGTTGCACACAGTGAACAACTTGGGTTAGAATTTAATTGGAAGAAGACACAGATTATGGTAGTCACTAAGAAGAAGGAAATCTCACAATGTAGTATACAAGTAAATGGGAATATTTTTAACAAAGTGAATCATACAATTATCTCAGAACAGTCACAACAACTGATGGGAGATGCCTTGAAGAGATTAGAACAAGAATCACTATGGCAGCCTTTTGCAAGATGAAAAACATACTGACCAATAAAAAGATGTCATTTGCAACAAGGAAAAGAATGTTGAGGTGCTACATAGAACCTGTGCTTTTGTATGTATGTGAAGCGTGGACAATGAGCAGACAAGCTGATAAACATCTGATGGCTGTGGAAATGTGGTTTCTGAGGAAAATGCAAAGAATATCATGGACAGTCAGAGAAAAACCAATGACCAAGTCCTATAAGAAAGAAATGAAAACCGTCAATTGATTAGAGAAATTAGATGTAGACAAATTGTTTGGGACATGTTATGAGAAGAAATAAATTGGAGAACTTGGTGACAACTGACAAGATTAAGGGGAAGAGAACAAGGGGAGGGCAGAGAAGTAAATATCTGGATGGCTTGGCCACACTATGGTCGAGACAAGAACACTGAGCTGATCCACGACTCTAGTGATCGAGTGAGATGGCAAAACATGACCGCCCACGCTTACCAGCATGGCACATGATGATGATGAAGATAAATCAAACAGGGGGTATAGCAACCAGGCATGGTTAGTTTGTAGTTTAAATAACAATACATGATGGCTCTTAACTGATCTATCACTTCACATGCAAATCTCACATAATTTAAACAATGGACAATAAATCGAATGCTCACAGATTACCGGAAATGTGCAGACACGTTTTAAAGAATGACGGCAGCTGAAAATTCCCCCAAATAGCTGGAAACTCATGTTTTAGATATCACACCTGTTTCATCTTGGATGTTCACATCACAACACAAATTTCAATAGGATATTTTTAGGTAACAATGTAAAACTGGGTCTACCTTGCAGCCCAGGTCAATGTTACCGCTAGAGGGCACTGCAAACAGACACGGAGAGACAACATCAAATTATTGCTAGGCTCCAGCTCAGGAGAACGTACAACGAAGGCTCAGGACACAAATTGGTCTCGATTCATTACCATCAACCCTTCACTACGTAGGCAGCACATGGTGAACGAACGAACAAACTTTATTTTCACAAGGTCACGAATTGGGCATGCAGGCCTGTTTTACATTTGGCCCTTGCAACTACTTATTTTGTGTACATCAGTTATATATTATGCATGTTACATTCACAATAGAAAAAGCATTTTCAAATGAAAGCTGTGAACATAAACAATGCATTTGGAGGTTAGCATGGCCGAATGGATAAGAACGCTTGTTCTTAACCATCCGGCGTGCTGATGCCGAGGTAGCAGGTTCAACCCCTACACCGGTCAGTTGGACTAAAATGTTGACTTCTCATCCTTGACTTGGAGATGTAAATTACAAGTACCTCTGAAGTCAGAATGGGTTAGTCTGATGGTGAGGGACACTGGTAATAGGGAAAGCTAATCCACACACAAAAATCTGTCCAATACACTAGAAATAGTAGCATTGTGTGTGGACTACCCTTGTGTTCAAGGAAAGCAAAGGCCAAAAAAAATGCATATTACCATGTTATGTGATGATGATGTAGCATAGTTATTGGTGCACTTGCTTACCACCACACTCGTCCAGGGTTTAATCCCAAAAGTGGAAAGATTCAATTTTCCCTGACAAGTACAGTTTTGAGTGGTTTCAATAATACAATGAGCATCCAGAGAATGGTAAGGGTGAGCAGTTCCTTTCCTCTCCAGCAAATTCACTCATGTAACCAGATTGAATATGCCTCACTTCAGTGTATGGGGAGATACTTCTTCTTCTGCATTCATCTGGAGTGTTTTTTCAAATACAATTGCAGTGTGTCAGGTTAGGCACCCTTGAGCCGAAACCCTTAGGCCAACACATCCGACTTTTAGCGTGCATTTTTGAGAGATTAGCATTCCTGGGGGACTCTCACTTTTGTGGTGCCGTCCTGGTCAAGTTGGAATGGTCGAATACTTCACGATCAACCCTCAAGAGATGGCAGGGACAGTCCATGGCAATATCCGCCATCCAGGGCGGCTTCCATAGTTGCAGAGTCGACACATAACGTCCTGGTGCTGGGCTCACCGAGGGAATTGTCACGTCCTGCTCATGGCTGCTTTAATTCCTCACTTCAATGTATTGGGCCTTTCATTCGCTACGCGCCGCTCCCCACACAAACCAGGGACGGTTGGACTGCAGACGGTATCCACTCAGCGAGCTTTCGATTCGGACATGTGCCTGCCGCTGCGCTTGGAAAATGAAATAGTTAGAGCTGTTCCGGGCACAACAAACATTCGGAAAACTATATAGTCAGAGCTGTTCCGGACATGAAGGACATTCGGAATACTAGAGAGTCAGAGCTGTTCCTAGCACAACGGACATTCGGAAAACTAGCTGGTCAGAGATGTTCCAGACATTCAGAAAACTAGCGAATCAGAGCTGTTCCGAGCACGATAAGACATTTCACTCAGACTTAATTGCGTAGTGCCAGTGTCTGGTTTGCCACCCGTAGGCCGGCACATATGACTCCGGCTGGCATTTTTTAATGACGTTTGCCTTCCTCAGGTTTCGAGGCACGTTAGACGCTTACTGTTGTGGTGTCGTCCTCATCTCAGCTGGTCAAGGTAGAACGGTCAAAGACATCACGGTCAACCCTCAAGGGAAGGTAAGGGCTGACCATGGGCATTCCCCACCATCGAAGGAGGCTTCCATAATTGCAGAGCGGCACATATTGCTATGAGACTGGGCTCACACGAGGAATCGCCATATCTTGCTTATGGCTGCTTTAATTCCTCACTTCCTTGTATTGGGCATTTCGTTAGCCACTGGCCGCTCACCAGACAAACCAGGAACGGTCAGTCTGGGGACGACGTCCACTAGGTAAGCTTTCGCTTCAGACTTCCACGTAATAGATTCGCTAGCCAAGCGTTCCATTTCGTGTTGAGACGTATTTCCACCTTTGACTACACTCACTCTATGAGTATAGATATAGACATTCTTCGTAACCATTTTGTGCGACTGGGTGCTACCTTTGGTGCCTGCTCACGAGGTAGGCTACATGTGCTGCCGGCTCAGTACCTTACCTCCGTGCAATAGTTGTGTAGCGGCCAGGCTCTCTCATCCGGGAACCCCTCATTTGAGAGCTTTCGAACAAGTGTCTGTGCTAAGCATCTCACCTCCATTTCAAGGTGGGTGATTTTCGGCCCGGCTCCCACAACTAAGGGTTAATGGCTTAGTGGCGTTCAGCCATATCCCTCAGCTGGGAGCCTTAGAGTATGTGTCCGGACCACCATCGTGCACCTGATTTAGACTTATGACTGATAAAATCAGTCTGCCTGTAGAGCAGCAGGTTGTGTCTCTCTTGGTCTGGCCCCTACCCCAAGACCTGTCCGACATGTAGTTGTGCTTCCATCGGCATAGCTCTTGGGGTCACTGGGACATGCAAGGCCCCCCCCCCCAATGCGGCAAGGTGGAGACACATTTGGGGGGGGGGGGAGAGTGGGGAGATACTAGAACAAGTAAGCAGTTTCTTCCATTTTGAACAAACAAAAATAATAATAACATCTAGAGAGATAACACATTAAAAAAAAACTTTTGTTTAGTCAAATGTTTTATATATATATATATATATATATATATATATATATATATATATATATATATATATATATATATATATATATATATATATATATATATATATATACTAGCTGACCCTGCCCGGCTTCGCCCAGACCCTGGTGGGGAGCATCTCATTTAATTCATATAAGTAGTCATATAAGTTCTCGTTCCCGTTACCGACTGACTGTCTGTCTTGTCTGACCCGGCCCGGCATTGCCCAGCTCCTGGTGTGGAGCATCTCATTTAATTCATATAAGTAGTCATATAAGTTCCCGTTCCCGACTGTCTATCTGTCTGTCTGTCTATCTGTCTGCCTGACCCTGCCCGGCTTCGCCCAGTCCCTGGTGGGGAGCATCTCATTTAATTCATATAAGTAGTCATATAAGTTCTCATTAAATTCATACAACAAAAAAAGTAACTTAAAAGAATGTCCTTCCACACACCATCCATTATTTTTAATGAAAACTCTTTCTAATCACCTGCATGACTACAGTAACTTCTTAAGCAAAAAAAGATGAGTTACAATGTTATGCATTGTGCATTATTTTTATGAAAACTTTGAAAATGCCTTACAGATTGTATCATTATTTATTATAATTCATATGCCGGTAAATAACTATGGACAAAGAGTTTATAAATCTTTGAAAACGAGGTCACAATATGACTATAAGTTATACAGAAAAGTTATGCCCCTTGAAATAACTTTTACAGAGTTAGGTCCCCTGAGATATATGAAATTATAATGAAAAATGAAATAATACTGAGTAAACAGGCGATTTCACACTAACAAAATATCACAGTTGGCAGCGCTGGAATGAAAGGAAGGCGTGTAGAAAATTTCATCTCAATCGGATGGGCCGTTCGCGAACAAATAAAGGACATACATACATACATACAGACAGACGGAGATCCTAATTTATATATAAGATATATATATATATATATATAAGCGCGCGCACACACACACACAACTATATGCCACAAAAACCTGGACAGTAAATGAAAAATTGAAATTTCGAACTGAAGCCCTGAAAATTGGATATAAAGAAGAATAGGCTGTATACCAAGGAAACAAAAACCATCAAATGCAGATGTAAGTTGTATTTCACTGAAACAAAAACAGAAGTACTAGAAAGGCAGGGAATGAAAAGAAAGCTGATGAAAGAAATAAGCAACTTCAGCCACATTAAATGACCCTACAATCTTGTCAAAACCATACTGGCAGGGACAGCTGAAGGCAGGCGAGCAAGAGATAATTATATAAATAAGAACAGCAATCTGTCAGCTTGTACAACAAGGGCGAGAGACAGAGTTGGAGATCCAATGAAGCTATCCTTCATTGTGGAGATGGCACCTGACATGTCACACAGGTCAGAAACAAACCAGTCCTGCCACTACTTTCTGACATGTGATTATATCACATTAGTCAGAAACAAACATCCGTGACTTATTGACCCACAAACCACTATGGCCCACGGGAAGGTTAACCCAGTCAACAAATGCCTGCAGAAGTCGGATGTGTCGGCATAACGGCGCAAGAATGCAGCTCTGCTGTAAACAGGCACAAGGCAACCACGTCCAAAAATACTTTCCGGATGAACGCAGAAGAAGAAGAAACAACTATGGCTACAGGATACGACCGACTGAATAGAGAAAAACAGTATCAAACCTTGAGTTCTTGTATTGTGTTGTGTAGCTTTCTTCTCTCTGTCTCATGATCCCGCTCCCTCTGCTGGAACAGCTCAATGCTGGCATCCCTCTGTCGGATGACTTCTGTCTTCTCAGCAATGGTCTTGTTTCGCTCAGCAATGTCGCTGACAGCATTCTTCAGCTGAACCTATAGAATCCATATTATATGATTCATATAAAAAACTATATAAACATTATTCCAACATCACATTTTTCCTTACTGACATTTATAAATTAGAGCTACAAAAATCATCACATCTTCAAGATTCCTGTGGAACAAAGGGCTGTAACAACTGTTATTTTCCTTCAAGCCCATGTTATTCCAATAGCTTCTTTTACAGAGCTGTTTCATCCATTAACACCGCTCACTTCAATGACTATAATCTTATCCACAGTTATCACTACATCCATCTGTTGTTGTTGTTTTGTATTCTTATCCACACAAAAATCAGGTATATACACAAACCACAGAATGGTCCCGGCCAACTACTGCAGGAGATGAGACAGCTATTGCTCTACTCCAGACAAATCTGACAGGCACCTTGCCATCTTGACAGATGATAGTTTGTAAAATGGAGTTATACCTCTACATAACACAAAACCTGGTCTGAGTTTAGAGACCATGTGTTGCTCATGCAGCATGTTCCCTCTCTCGGCCTGTCTAGTTTATGCCAGAGGAAAGATAACACCAATACGCCTGGAACAAGACAAGCTGCAGAAGCTGCTGGATCAGCAAAGCAATGCTCTAACTGTCCACCTGTCGGAGCTTTCATCCTAGACCAGTTGCCAACCAACGGTTAGGGCCTGGTCTGCCCTGCCATGACCTTTAAGTTGCATTTCCTCAAACTAGGGTACGGCTTGTACCCTCCCAATTGCACTCCTCCACCCGAAGCCATTGGCACTATGTGGGGTGTCCCAACATTCGGCGATAACAGAAAGCAGGTAGTAAGTACCATCTGCTGTCACACGATAGCTTCAGACAAATCTATAACCATTAAGATTAGTCATCTAGAACATTTAATACAAACTGTTAGTGATAAAGAAAGTTAACCCATTGCTCTAACTTCAAATGATATATATGTTGCCGACTTCCGCACGAAGTAAAGTGATTCCATAATAGATTTATTTGGTTTTTTTTTTCCATAATAGATTCTGAATAAGGGATATCTAAGAAGACACTATTCTGGAGCATATAAAAAGATATTTATTCAGGGGCATGTAAGCAGACACTGCTTCATGTCAAGGGGTTTCTTTTTCGAGGGTAGAATATCAACCTAGTTATCTCCCTTAGAGGTCAGTGTTCCAGACTTCAGCATTTCTGCAAGTTTGCTTTCTCTAGACAGATTCCCCCTAAGGTCAAAGACTATACCCATGGCTAGATTTTCTTTCCTAACAATTTTGCTAGTGTTTACAAAGACGTCAATTCTAGTTAATCAGTACCTTAGTGTTCTCCAGATCACTCTGTAAAGTAGCTTGTGAAGCCATGAGCTCTGCAATGGACACTTTCAGAATGGACACTTCTTTCACAGAGGCAGTCAGCTCCCCTTCCAGTGACAACTTCTGCCTTTCTAGGGTTGATTTCATAAATTCCAGGTCATCAATTTCTTGCTGGAATTTCTTCTTCTTTGCATCCAGTTCTTGTTCTGTTTGCCTGAATTATAAGAAACAAAAAGTACTATCATTTATAAACTGTGGCTAAGCATCTCAAACAGCAGCAAATGCTGCGGCTAGCATGTTTGGCTGCCAGCCTGGTGGTTATGTGCTCGAAACCCAGATATTTTTAAACAAATTGATCCGTGTTCACAGGTTGACCCAGTCTAAAATGAGTGCTATGAAATTTTCTGAGATGCAGAAGCATCCAGCATGATGCTCGTCACATCATCAGTTAAGTGCCAACTGATCTATAGAAATCTGGGGCAGCACCCAATACATCTCAAGGCGTAGGAGGAGATATCTTTTAATGACCTCAGACTGCAACCTCTGCTACAACTGTCACTGTCTGTCATTTACTGCCAATATAGTACCTTGCGGTGTATGGCAGAGGGGTCTTTGAGCCTGAGGAATTAAGGCCGCCTGGCTAGTGTAGTCGCCGCAAACTGTGCAGGTTAGGATTTTTTTTATGCCCCCGACAGAAAAAAATCCCACACCTTACCGAGGGATCAAACCCGGTCTCCCGAAGGGGAGTCCGGCGTTCTAGCCACTCGGCCAGCCGCTCCTGTGCTACAACATTGTACCAAATACAGCCGACAAAGATTATATTAAATGCCGGATGAAACAACACTAGGTGTGAAATTCATGGAAGCCTGCAAGAAGAAGACTGCTAAAGACAGAACAATGCTGCTCACTCCAAGAAAATGTAATGAAGATTTGTAAAGTGTAACATGTAATTTTCTAATGTACCATTTGTGCTCATGGAGTGAACATTCCATGCCCTTACTTTAAGCATTTTAAATCTAGAGTCACCTGGTTCACATGACTTTCTCCATCAGGTAAGGTTGCTCCTTTCTATGGAGTTCCCATGTCTGTAGTTTATCTGAAATTGTAAGCTATCAAATCATAATATACTAGGAGTATACAATTATGCTTTCCCTTGCCTTCTGTTAGTTTGCCTACGGTTTAACTCCACTAAGCTTTGTCTAAACAGTCAAACTCTGCTACCCTGCAAGGAGGAAAGGCTATGTCTGGTGCCTCTTACCCAGTAATGAGCATGTCACAAATATTTTGAAGTACTGTATAGAGATAGCTGCCTCACTAACTAGCCTCCTCTCAATGACCAGCATTTGTCCATGACTGTAAACCCAACATAATTGCAGGTAACCAGTAATCTAGAAGCCACTCCACCATCTGCCGGACATGCCTAGTAGTAGGACAGACTTCTATCCTACCTGGACATAGGGATGATATAGATGGTGAAAGGTGTGTTAGAAGCCGCTGGATATGCTAGTAGTAGGACAGACTTCTATCCTACCTGGACATAGGGATGATATAGATGGTGAAAGGTATGTTAGAAGCCACTTCACCATCCGCCGAACATGCCTAGTAGTAGGACAGACTTCTATCCTACCTGGACATAGGAAAGATATAGATGGTGCAAGGTGTGTTAGAAGCCGCTGGATATGCTAGTAGTAGGACAGACTTCTAACCTACCTGACCATAGCAAAGATATAGATGGTGCAAGGTGTGTTTATCTACACCCGAAGTGCTGCTAGCAAGCTATTTGACAAGATTCAGATGCCTGTTTGCTTCTCCCTGAGATTCTGTGTGTTGATAGTTTCTAGTTTCAGCTGGCTATCCAGTTTTACTCCTAGGTAGATTGGGAAGTCTTGATTTTTTAGCATCTCTTCATTCTGCCTAATGTTTATGGTTCCCTTTGGTGATTCGTAGCTGCGAGAGAAGATGGTATATATATTTTTCTGTGTACTAATTTTTAGTTTCCATAGTTCATAAGATGCTGAGACTGTAAAAAGTGCTTTGCTGATCTTGGCTTTTGCCAAGAAGGGATACATATCAGTGGTCCGGATAATGAGATCATCCACAAACACTGATTTTGACACACTCTAGTGCTTAATCAAAACATTCATGAAGCTGAAGAAAGAGAGTATCCACTTTACATCTCCCTTCCTATTCTCATCTTTAACCAGAGACCCTTTCTCCGGACTCTATCAGAGGCTTGTTGGAGGTCAATGAACACAGCTATTGTGCTCTTCTCTTCCTAGAATCTATGAACCACTTTCTGTGTGAACCTGAAGAGGTCATATGTGCAACACTTGCATCCAAGGCCTGCTTAACTATTGTCAAGGACATTTTGATTTTCTAACTTCCATTGTCTACCATTACCCCAACAGAAGAAGTCGAGATGATCAACTTCATTGCATCAGGTTTTATCCCATATGCTGTCTCTTTCCGCAGAGTGGCCTGCCAAAAGCGTCGCACAAAGCACGAACTCCGTAGCTCCAGCGATGACCTCCAGTCTCCGAGAAAAATGCAATTGTAAACCGAAAGATGTAAACCGGAATCGAGCCCATAACCTTTAGAGTGCAAGGCAGACAGCCTGACCACTTCACCTAGTTTGCTTAAACATAGAACCAGGAAGACAGGCCTCTCATTATCCAGACTTTCTGCTGCTTTCCCTTTCTTCAGAATATACATGGTGGTGACAGCTATATTGCCGGCAGTTGTCCCTCATTACATGTTAATGAACCACAAAAGCATCTCTGTTGCCTTTGCTTACTAATCATCTAATTTTTCATGTAGTCTGGTCCTAGTACCTTTCTGCTAATCA
The DNA here is from genome assembly GCA_014155875.1 of Cepaea nemoralis. NCBI lineage: Eukaryota > Metazoa > Mollusca > Gastropoda > Stylommatophora > Helicidae > Cepaea > Cepaea nemoralis. The sequence goes on from JACEFZ010004517.1 coordinate 80,291, forward strand.
GTTTGCATTCGGCGACTTTCAATTCTTGTGAGGCTGAAAGGGTCACCATAAACAGCTGCACCAACTTCACCTGTTTTGTAGTTCAATATGTCCTTTAGCCTTGCTTCTTTCTGTGCTGTATTTTGTTAATGCTGATAAAGATGTTGAAAGTATTAACTTTCTTACAATCTGTTAGTTACAATGCTACCACTACCATCCCCCAAATGTGTAAGATTCGTTTTCTTGTTACTGACTTTGGTGTTGTGTTAAAACTTGCCATACATTATTCCCCCCTCTCTTTTCATGTTTATTTTAGTGCAGGTTTCTTTCCATGTCTTCTGCATAAGATATTGTACTTCTGTTGTCCATCTACTGCAGTCAGTGGATAAATAATGGCAAAAAAGAAAGTCAAATCAAGTATACTGAAATAACCCCCCAAAAAACATAAAGAAAACAAAACATACCTAAGCATTTTTTTCAAGTTCTCAATCTCTTTCATTGCTGATTCACTTGCCAACTCTTTCTCAACTACATTTCCACTCAGTTGTTTGTTCATCGACTCCAGATGACCAATGCGCTGATTGTATTTTGAGAACTCACTCTGAAGAATGAATAAACAAAACCTGTAGAGTAAGCTAAGAACAGATAATAATCTTCTAAGCTTTGGTTATCATATCAAAGATTTACGTTCATCTGAGGGAGAAACCTCAACAGCAACTCTCTCATTGTTGGTTGCTGGTGAATCCTCTGGAAGGTTGTCAGAGTTAACTCTCTCATTGTTGGTTGCTGGTGAATCCTCTGGAAGATTGTTCAGTTAACTCTCCCATTGTTGGTTGCTGGTGAATCCTCTGGAAGATTGTCAGCGTTAACTTTTAGGTGGAGGTCAGCATGACTGATTGGATAAAAGCGCCCGTTCTTAACTGATTCGCTGCCAAACAAAACATGGGTTTTGCCAAAGCAGAAATTGATGGCAGAAAATGGGAAATAGGGGTGTCTCATAATATTGATCTAAAAATTGTTAAAATGGTAGTAAATATATTGTATTATATATCAAATTAAAGGACATTGCACAAGGAACACATTGGTATTGCTACTGTTGCTAAAAGTTAGAAATATAATAATAATATTAGCAGATGATGTAAAAAATAAATTGATGACAGAGGTGACAAGTACGTGAAATTTCCACTTACCAAGGCGCTACTGCTCCAACGCTGTTTATAATCCAATGAAACTTACTGAATTATGATAACTACACCACTTTGCTACACAAATATCACTCGAACGGCTCCATAACACCAATAAATCACAATAAAAACATCCTATTCTGTAGCGCATCATTGTCACATAAAATGGAAAATGTCTGAAAATCACGAGTCAGGTTTTGACCGTTTTCTGCCGATAAACACAAAATGTACGCTATTTTTTATTTAGTTATAATTATTATTCTTTTAAATTTAATTATTTAAATACTCCATAAATACTTTGTGATAGGCAAAGCAAACTTTAGGGGCACAAGTGTGGCCCATTAGCTAATTCGACATGATGACAAACTTTCACGGCTAAGGTAGCCGGTTAGTTTTTGTTTACATTCATGATTCATAAATAAATTTTAACCGAACAAACACATTTAACATGTGCTATCAGTTTAGAATCATTCACAAATTCCTTTAAATAAGAATAACTACAATCTAACATTGCTTACAACTTTTATCTGATGTAAATAAGACCGAAAATCTAGGCCCCACGCAATTCCTAAAACCGCGAGTAACTACAATTTTTTAAACACATCAACACGACTAATTCACCAAATGTCGATGACTCGTGGCCTGTGTGTAAATGAAAAACCTTCTTTCGGCATAAAACTTCGTTTCAGGGTATTAAAAATAAGCAAGGGATCGCAAACGAAAGAAATAAACGAACCGCACAAATCTTGGCAATATATTAACAATGGGACAAAACAGTTGAGACTGTTTGGCAATCGGTTGGCGGTCGGCAGCGAATCAGTTAAACATCTGATGTCCTGATGCTGAGGTAGTGGGTTAAATCCCTACACCAGTCAGTTGGACTAAATGTTGACTTCTCATCCTTGACTTGGATACATAAACTACAAGTATCTTTAAGTTGGAATAGGTTCCTTTGATGGCGAGGGACACTGGTAATAGGGATAGCTAACCCACATGCAAATATCAACCCAGTGCTACTATAAGCAGTAGCATGCGAATGGACTACGCCTGAGTTTAAAGTGAGCAGACGAAGAAGACAAAACCCTTAAACAAAGGAAGGAACAATAGAAGAACAACCCAGTGTGCCTGTTACATATCACCAAAAGAAAATAACCAAATACATCAAAATGCCACCAACACTAGCTCAAGACGATTACCACTTTATGGACAGATCAGAACAAATAATTAAATTGCGCCTCAGAACAGGACACAGTACATTATGCAACAATATGTATACAAAATTTAAGATGGGAGAATCAGCACTGTGCACATGTGGTTTGGTGATTTCGCCACATACTCCAAAACTGCCCAAAATACGACATATCTAGGCAATCCTTCTGGCCTAGAGAAACAACAGTGAAAGATAAACTCTATGGACCACTGAGTGAACTAAAGAAGACAGTGAAATTCATACAAGAGACAACACTGCAGATATAGAAAAATTTCAAGTGAGTGAAAGAAGAAGAAGACATGAGACTGGCTACCTTGTAGAACCATAAAATGCTTGGTGTGAGCTGGTTGACAGCCTATGCTTCTTTGGGAGATAAAAGACAAAAGAAAACTGGTAAACTAAAAATATAGTTACCTGTAAACTAGTATTATCGTGTGCTTGCCGCTGAATATGAGCTTCCATATCTTGAATCCGACCCTTAAGGTCCCATGCTGGCCTTTTTTTAGGTGCACCTTGAATGAACAAATAAACCATGCAGACCCACAACTATAAACATGCAAATAGCAAATTCAGGAAATATTCAACAAATATACAGGGCTTCTTATATGCTTCTCGACACGGTTGGTCAAAACTCGCATGTCCACCAGTCAAGCCCTTTATCTCTTTTCTCCTTGACTGAGTTGAGTCAAGAACTGATATGACAACACTCATGACATTCCCACAGGTGCTCCGTCCTCATCTGCAACAGTCAGCAAAGAGTCCCAGTACTAATGGTACCAGTAGCAGTCTGATTATGTGTCAGTCTGGCCTCTCCTTGGAGTCCTGAGTGTCATCTAGATCTTCTAGTCCAGTGGTTCTCAACCAGTGTGGAATTCCCTCCAAGGGGGTATTTAAGATTACTTTAAGATCGCGTTAATACAAGAAATGATTACTTGATATCGTTTTTTTTAAAACGGTTCTGTACTTCTCACTCTTCTGAAATTAATTTTATAACGTAAGTAGACCTGCAAATTACGTTTTATGTAGACGATTAGACTTGTTCTAGAATGTGCTATTAAATTTAGCTTCCATTTTTACGTATACTGTGTAAGGCGGGGGAGGGAGGGTGGGGAATTTATAGGGAGTAAATACGAAAGGGGGGAATGACATTTTGAACATATGGTGAAGGGGTGCATGGGCCAAAAAAGGTTGAGAGCCACTGTTCTAGTCACTCCCTGCAGCACCATTCTCTCCAAGCTGTTTTCTCCTTGACTTGGTGGACAATGACCACACCTACCCTGGAAGTGAAGGTACTGGGAAACAACACTAGTAAAGTTTGCTGGAATACAACACTAGTACAGGTTGCTGGAAAGCAATACTGGTACAGGTTGCTTGCAGGGCACGCGCCTACCTCAGAATTAACGCAAACACACAGCATCCACTGCATAGTGAAATTAGGAAGGTGAAGGGCAGCAGGTTAAAAAGAGGACGGTCGTGGATGGGTCAAGCCGAAGACATTCTTCAACAGGTGTGTTCACTTGAGGACTTAGAACCTGGCGAGGAGTGGGTGCAAGTGCCAACAGACTTCTGCACATCCTTTTCAGTTTGCATCCAACTAGATAGAAAATGCAGACAAGAAAATCCGGCTGCTGTGGAGGCTGAAGTACAAGCGTTGATTTTCAAGAATTCGCTAGACAGTGACGCGATCATCTACACAGATGGGTCGGTCGTCCGACATGTGAGAAGCTCATGGGCCTTTACAGCTCGGGCCGGAGGGAGAATTGTGAAGGAGGACTCTGGTGCTTTCACTGAAACCACAAGTAGCCTGACCATGGAAGTCATGGCAGTAAGTAAAGCAATAACATGGCTCGAGACACAGACATTCACTAGGGCTTGTTTCCTTAGCGACTCAATGAACATGATCAAGAGGATAGAGGAGGGGTCGATCCGAAGAGAATGGTTGCTGCCTCTGGAGCGGTCTCGGCTGGCAAAGATTAGTTTCATCTTCGTGCCAGGTCATGCGGGAGTACAAGGAAATGAGCGGGCTGACAAGCTCGCAGGTGAGGCTACTGTGGAGGGCGGACGCGCCATGGACCAGGCTGACATTCTGAATGCTCTACGAGAAGTGAGACTTTTGCAAGAACCAAGTGATGACTGTGAATCTACAACAATGGCCAGACTGCGAGAGCAGCAAATTAAAAGAGGGGTGGCCAAACAAGAACACTACGCAGGAAGCCAAAGAAGATTGATAAACCAACACAGAACTGGCGTCGTTAGCCGCTACACGCTGCGGGATTTGCTGAGGAGGGGATCCGAGCACTTATGGACTGAATGGTCCGATGTGCAACGAGGATGATCTGTCGACTAACTAACTAACTAACTAACTAACAGGTTGCTGGAAAACAACACTAGTACAGGTTGCTGGAATACAACACTAGTACAGGTTGCTGGAATACAACACTATTACAGGTTGCTGGAATACAACACTAGTAAAGGTTGCTGGAATACAACACTATTACAGGTTGCTGGAATACAACACTATTACAGGTTGCTGGAATACAACACTATTACAGGTTGCTGGAATACAACACTAGTAAAGGTTGCTGGAAAACAATACTACAGGTTGCTGGAAAACAACAAAACTAGTACAGGTTGCTGGAATACAACACTATTACAGGTTGCTGGAATACAACACTATTACAGGTTGCTGGAATACAACACTAGTAAAGGTTGCTGGAATACAACACTATTACAGGTTGCTGGAATACAACACTATTACAGGTTGCTGGAATACAACACTAGTAAAGGTTGCTGGAAAACAATACTACAGGTTGCTGGAAAACAACAAAACTAGTACAGGTTGCTGGAATACAACACTATTACAGGTTGCTGGAATACAACACTATTACAGGTTGCTGGAATACAACACTATTACAGGTTGCTGGAATACAACACTATTACAGGTTGCTGGAATACAACACTATTACAGGTTGCTGGAATACAACACTATTACAGGTTGCTGGAATACAACACTAGTAAAGGTTGCTGGAAAACAATACTACAGGTTGCTGGAAAACAACAAAACTAGTACAGGTTGCTGGAATACAACACTATTACAGGTTGCTGGAATACAACACTATTACAGGTTGCTGGAATACAACACTATTACAGGTTGCTGGAATACAACACTATTACAGGTTGCTGGAATACAACACTATTACAGGTTGCTGGAATACAACACTAGTACAGGTTGCTGGAATACAACACTATTACAGGTTGCTGGAATACAACACTATTACAGGTTGCTGGAATACAACACTAGTACAGGTTGCTGGAAAACAACAATATTACAGGTTGCTGGAAACAACACTAATACAGGTTGCTGGAAACAACAATACTACAGGTTTGCTGGAAAACAACAATACTACAGGTTGCTGGAAACACAACAATACTACAGCGTTGCTGGAAAACAACAATACTACAGGTTGCGTGGAAAACAACAATACTACAGGTTGCTGGAAAACAACAATACTACAGGTTGCTGGAAAACAAACATACTACAGGTTGCTGGAATACAACACTAGTACAGGTTGCTGGAAAACAACAATACTACAGGTTGCTGGAAAACAACACTACTACAGGTTGCTGGAAAACAACAATACTACAGGTTGCTGGAAAACAACAATACTACAGGTTGCTGGAAAACAACAATACTACAGGTTGCTGGAATACAACACTAGTACAGGTTGCTGGAAAACAACAATACTACAGGTTGCTGGAAAACAACAATACTACAGGTTGCTGGAATACAACCACTAGTACAGGTTGCTGGGAAAACAAACAATACTACAGGTTGCTGGAAAACAACACTAGTACAGGTTGCTGGAAAACAACAATACTACAGGTTGCTGGAAAACAACAATACCACAGGTTGCTGGAAAACAACAAAACTAGTACAGGTTGCTGGAATACAACACTATTACAGGTTGCTGGAATACAACACTAGTAAAGGTTGCTGGAATACAACACTATTACAGGTTGCTGGAATACAACACTATTACAGGTTGCTGGAATACAACACTAGTAAAGGTTGCTGGAAAACAATACTACATGTTGCTGGAAAACAACAAAACTAGTACAGGTTGCTGGAATACAACACTATTACAGGTTGCTGGAATACAACACTATTACAGGTTGCTGGAATACAACACTATTACAGGTTGCTGGAATACAACACTATTACAGGTTGCTGGAATACAACACTATTACAGGTTGCTGGAATACAACACTATTACAGGTTGCTGGAATACAACACTAGTAAAGGTTGCTGGAAAACAATACTAGAGGTTGCTGGAAAACAACAAAACTAGTACAGGTTGCTGGAATACAACACTAGTACAGGTTGCTGGAATACAACACTATTACAGGTTGCTGGAATACAACACTATTACAGGTTGCTGGAATACAACACTATTACAGGTTGCTAGAAAACAACAATACTACAGGTTGCTGGAAAACAACAATACTACAGGTTGCTGGAAAACAACAATACTACAGGTTGCTGGAAAACAACAATACTACAGGTTGCTGGAAAACAACAATACTACAGGTTGCTGGAAAACAACAATACTACAGGTTGCTGGAATACAACACTAGTACAGGTTGCTGGAAAACAACAATACTACAGGTTGCTGGAAAACAACAATACTACAGGTTGCTGGAAAACAACAATACTACAGGTTGCTGGAAAACAACAATACTACAGGTTGCTGGAAAACAACAATACTACAGGTTGCTGGAATACAACACTAGTACAGGTTGCTGGAAAACAACAATACTACAGGTTGCTGGAAAACAACAATACTACAGGTTGCTGGAATACAACACTAGTACAGGTTGCTGGAAAACAATACTACAGGTTGCTGGAAAACAACAATACTACAGGTTGCTGGAAAACAACAATACTACAGGTTGCTGGAAAACAACACTGGTACAGGTTGCTGGAAAACAACAATACTACAGGTTGCTGGAAAACAACAATACTACAGGTTGCTGGAAAACAACAATACTACAGGTTGCTGGAAAACAACAATACTACAGGTTGCTGGAAAACAACAATACCACAGGTTGCTGGAAAACAACACTGGTACAGGTTGCTGGAAAACAACAATACTACAGGTTGCTGGAAAACAACAATACTACAGGTTGCTGGAAAACAACAAAACTAGTACAGGTTGCTGGAATACAACACTAGTACAGGTTGCTGGAAAACAACAATACTACAGGTTGCTGGAAAACAACACTAGTACAGATTGCTGGAAAACAATACTAGTACAGGTTGCTGGAAAACAATACCACAGGTTGCTGGAAAACATCACTAGTACAGGTTGCTGGAAAACAACAATACTACAGGTTGCTGGAAAACAACAATACTACAGGTTGCTGGAATACAACACTAGTACAGGTTGCTGGAAAACAATACCACAGGTTGCTGGAAAACAACACTAGTACAGGTTGCTGGAAAACAACAATACTACAGGTTGTTGGAAAACAACAATACTACAGGTTGCTGGAAAACACCAATACTACAGGTTGTTGGAAAACAACAATACTACAGGTTGTTGGAAAACACCAATACTACAGGTTGTTGGAAAACAACAATACTACAGGTTGTTGGAAAACACCAATACTACAGGTTGTTGGAAAACACCAATACTACAGGTTGTTGGAAAACACCAATACTACAGGTTGTTGGAAAACAACAATACTACAGGTTGCTGGAAAACACCAATACTACAGGTTGTTGGAAAACAACAATACTACAGGTTGTTGGAAAACAACAATACTACAGGTTGCTAGAATCCAACACTAGTACAGGTTGCTGGAAAACAACAATACTACAGGTTGCTGGAAAACAACACTAGTACAGGTTGCTGGAAAACAACAATACTACAGGTTGCTGGAAAACAACAATACTACAGGTTGCTGGAAAACAACAATACTACAGGTTGTTGGAAAACAACACTAGTACAGGTTGCTGGAAAACAACACTAGTACAGGTTGCTGGAAAACAATTCTAGTAAAGGTTGCTGGAAAACAATACTACAGGTTACGTCATAACTGAAATAAAGAACCAGAAGCAGTTAGCCCTTTACCGGGCAAAACACTCGGGAACGTTTTTACCCCCGAACGGGCAATCCGTCCGGAAGCATCCGTGACTATTATGCACTGTAAAAACGCGATCTTGCAGCTTTCCGATTGTCTACTTTCGGTTTTGCCGATAGCTTGACAACGTGGCCGCCATTCGCAAGCGTGTACTTTGAATTTGAACGGATTTTTAAAAATAGTTTTTGTGGGTTTTACGCTTTGTATTTCAAAATGTATTTTGACGATTCTTCAAGTTATAGCGGAGATTTTGCTGGGTTAAATTTAAGTGATATGGAAAGGCATGAAGTTGACAATTAATCGGAGCTAGATATCAGTGATCAGCGTTACTTTGCGTTAGCAGTCGTGAGTCGGACTTTAAAGAAATGATTCTGAAAATGTGTTTGTAAATTGCCGTATAGATGACTGACAATCACAAATAATATGTTGTATTTTGTAAATATTTGTTGTGGTTGCTGTGGAACTGCAAACCAAACTCAATCGCATAAGTACTTGGTATGGTGAAGCTGGGGCAATGGTCAACCCACCAAAGGCAACAGTGACATGGTTCTCTTTGAATAATCATACTGTCAACTCTAAAACACCAACTGTCAATCTGTGTTCAGAGACTGTGGAAAGAACGCATGCAATGAATTACCTGGGGATACGTTTTGATCAATGCCTTGCTTATAACGAGCACATAGACCAGGTGATAACAAAGGCCAAGCGGGGTTTGGCTGCGATGCAGATGATGGTGGCAGCAAACTGTGAGCAGCGCCATCTATGCCTGCTGTATGAGGTGCTGGTCAAGCCTGTTTTTGAATATGAGATGACAATCCTGACTCTCAGCCGTAAGTAGAGAGAAAGTATTGAAAGGATACAAAACGAAGCTATGTGCATTATTCTTGGATGTACAAGAGATACAGCATGCAGGGCGATGCGCTACCTTCTTGATTTTCCAACCATTGAAGACAGACTAGAAATTTGCAGAGCATGTGCCTACCTCAGAGTTAACGCAAACACACAACATCCACTGCATAGTGAAATTAGGAAAGTGAAGGGCAGCAGGTTAAAAAGAGGAAGGTCGTGGATGGGTCAAGCGGAAGACATTCTTCAACAGGTGTGTTCACTGGAAGACTTAGAACCTGGCGAGAAGTGGGTACAAGTGACAACAGATTTCTGTACGTCCTTTTCAGTTTGCATCCAACTAGACAGAAAATGCAGACAAGAAAATCCGGCTGCTGTGGAGGCGAAAGTACAAGCGTTGATTTTCAAGAATTCGTTAGACGGTGATACTTTCATCTACACAGAAGGGCCGGTCGTCTGACATGTGAGAAGCTCATGGGCCTTTACAGCTCGGGCCGGAGGGAGAATTGTGAAGGAGGACTCTGGTGCTTTCACTGAAACCACAAGTAGCCTGACTATGGAAGTCATGGCAGTAAGTAAAGCAATAACATGGCTCGAGACACAGACATTCACTAGGGCATGTTTCCTTAGCGACTCAATGAACATGATCAAGAGGATAGAGATGGGGTGGATCCGAAGAGAGTAGTTGCTATCTCTGGAGCAGTCTCGGCTGACAAAGATTAGTTTTATATTCGTGCCAGGACATGCGAGAGTAGAAGGAAATGAGCGGGCTGACAGGCTCGCAGGTAAAGCTAAGGTAGAGGGCGGACACGCCATGGACCAGGCTGACATTCTTAATGCTCTATGAGAAGTAAGACTTTTGCGTGAACCAAGTGATGACTGCAAATCTACAACCATGGTCAAACTGCGAGAACAGCAAATTAAAAGAGGGGTGGCCAAACAAGAACACTACGCAGGAAGCCAAAGAAGATTGATAAACCAACACAGAACTGGTGTCATCAGCCACTACACGCTGCGGGATTTGCTGAGCACTTATGGCAATGAGGATGATCTGTCGACTAACTCACTTGTAAATATTTGTGTTCATGTGTGGATTAGCGGCAACATTCACGTGGTAAAATATTCTGCATGCTTTTCTCTTCATTTTGCTGTTTATTTGACTAAAATCTGTTGACTAACAACTTATATGTGATATTTTTACTGACGTAATCCAAAATTTTACTGAACCTCAAAATTCTTCTTGCCCGTTCAGGGCTACGAAACAAACGTCTGCCCGGTAAAGGGTTAAACTCCTTCCTGAGCTCTAACATTAAATCCTTACATTATATGGATGAGAAACATGGAAAGTGGCTAAAACAATCACTAATAAACTAAAAACATACATCAAATGGTGCTTGTGTAGAAGAGAATGAATAAAATGCTATGACAGAATGCCAATGAGGAGCTGATGGAGAGAACTGAAATACCAGTGAATTAAGAGATGAGGAAAAGATGCTGGCACTGGATAGGGGACACACTGAGAACACTTGATGATAGTATAACTAGAAAGTCTAATATCTATAGCCCAGAGCCAAAAAATATAGAGAAACATGTGTAGAAGAGAATTAGAGAAGAGATTAATAAAATGGTCAGGCATAGAAGCAGTTGAAAGAGATAGCAAAGGATAGGATAGCTTGCAGCTAAACAATTGAGAGGCTATGCTCCAATGGGGGATAATGAGCAGCAGGTGTAGAATCAGTTATATTCATATTATGCCTCACCTGTGCTTGTAACTGTTGAGTTCAGAGCACTGTTATTCAGAGATGTAGATTTTGCTGCTAGAGTTCCTGATGGTTCTGAAAAAAAAAAAAGCCAACCAATCTTAACCAACACTTCCAAAATGAGAAATGAAATGTATCTACATAGCTTCAATAAGTCTTTCATTTATTACAGTTCGGTTACTAGTTTGCCAACTTGTACTGAATCTCTAACACAAAAAACACTGAAAACTGATAAAGTCATCTGATCATGTCCATCCACTGTCTCCTATTTTCGGCAACTCTCTTTCAGTAACACACCTCCAAGCCTCATATTGTGACCAAGATAAGACAACCTTTTTTTTATCATAATCAACGGGTTATCTCTAACAGATAGTCAATGTATAAAAAGCATAACACAAAGTTCACATTATTGATATGACTGGCATCTTTCCATCTTGCTAGATGATAGTTTGTCAAATGGAGT
>JACEFZ010004518.1:0-80022 GCA_014155875.1 Cepaea nemoralis
TATTAATGAAAAATAAATATATATATATATATATATATATATATATATATATATATATATATATATATATATATATTATATATATAACTAGCTGACCCGGCCCGGCTTCGCCCAGGCCCTGGAGGGGATCTATCTATCTATCAGTCTGTCTGTCTGCTTGTTTGTCTGTCTGGCTGGCAGACCCGGCCCGGTTTCACCCAGTCCCTGGTGGGGAGCATCTCATTTAATTCATATAAGTAGTCATATAAGCTCTCCCGTTCCCGACTATCTGTCTGTCTGTCTATCTGACCGGGCCCGGCTTCACCCAGTCCCTGGTGGGGAGCATCTAATTTAATTCATATACGTAGTCATATAAGCTCTCCCGTTCCCGACTGTCTGTCTGTCTAGCTGTCTGTCTGACCCGGCCCGGCTTCACCCAGTCCCTGGTGGGGTGCATGTCATTTAATTCATATAAGTAGTCAAATAAGCTTCCGTTCCCGACTATCTGTCTATCTATCTGACCCGGCGTGGTTTCGCCTAGCTCCTGGCGCACAGTAACTTAAAAGAATGTCCTTCCACACACCATTCAATAAAAACTGTAGAAAAAGATGGGTTACAATGTTATGCATTATGCATTATTTTTATGAAAACTTTGAAAATTCCTTAAAGATTATATCATTATTTATTATAACTCATATGCCAGAAAATAACTATAGACAAAGAGTTTAACAATAGTGCAAGTAAGTCCAACAATATGACTATAAAGTATATAGAAATGTTATTAAAAGTTATGCCCCTTGAAATAACTTTTCTAGAGTGAAGTCCCCCTGCTATATAGACATTATATAATGAAAATGGAAAAGTAAATGTTATTAAATAAGTAGAAGATTTTACATTAATAAATTATTATAGTCGGTTGCACAGGAATGAAAGGAAGACGTGTAGAAAATTTCATCTCAATCGGATGTACCGTTATCGAACGCATCCAATACCCACAAAACCACAAACAAACATACATTCTGTTTTATATATATATATATATATATATATATATATATATATATATATATATATATATATATATATATATATATATATATATATATATATATATATATATATATAATTGATGTCTCAAACATACATCTCACTAACATCAAGCTATATTCCAGTTCCTCATTAATAGTTACTATACATCTTCCATTGGAGTAGGTTAAGTCTGAAACTGGGTATACGCTCAGGTTGATTTATTTCAGGGTTCTTGGATCCCTGTGGCAAACAGTTCAATGAAATTATGCATATTAAATTTCCCTAGTGTGTTGCTCTGTTTCAGGTACTTATTGGATAGTGGCTTCAGTTCTCCACCCTCAGGTAGAAGAATAAGTTCTCTATGTTTTTTTTTGTTTTTTTTTGTTTTTTTTTTAATATCCCTTGCTGGACGTTGCAGTCAACATCAGAATTGTTCAGCTGCTGTTGATGTACTGTTGATGAAGTTGAGTAGCGGTCTGCCGAGTGGCTAGAACGCCGGACTCGCCTTCGGGAGACCCCGGTTCGATCCCTCGGTAAGGTGTGGGATTTGTTTCTGTTGGGGGCAAAAAGAAAATTGTAACCTGCACAGTTCGCTGCAACTGCACTAGCCAGGCGGCCTTAATTCCTCAGGCTCAAAGACCCCTCTGCCATACACCGCAAGGTACTATACTGGCAGTAAATGACAGTTTTGACAGTTGATGTACTAGGCAAGATTACGCTCAGTAGTTTGCCATTGCTTGAGCGACCGGCTCACGGGAAGACAAACAAGGGAAGATGACACTGTTTACCTTCAATATAACCGTCACCGATTCTCACGCACTTCACGTTACTCACGAGAGTATATAGGATTACGGAAAAAGTCGCTAACTCCTAGGCCAGAGAGACCGGCTTTCTATGTTACCTGTCCTAAAAGTTTAGTGGAACTTCTTGCAGGTAGTTGCTTTTCGAATAGTTTTCTGCGTCACTCTATCCAAGTGCTTCAATCAAAAGTCAGGTCTGGATCTAGATGGATCTAACCATTATCTGAAATTTCAGCATCAAACATATATCTACTGATATCATCAATATGAACATTAGAACTGGAAGACTGTAAAACTCCCAAGAAAAAAAACAAGGAAAATAAATACAGGGGATTTTGTTCCGAGGAAAAATAAACAAGGGCGTAAGAGGGCCATGGTGTTCTCCAATAGTAATCAACCCCACTACTGGTTACTCTCCATCCAATCCTTAATTATAGGGCGCTCAAGGTTTATACTACCAGATAAGCAGTGTCATCTTCACCCATGCCTGTCACTCATGGTCTCCAGGTTGGGTAATACATGGATCGATTCAGAATTTGATAACTATATTCACCATTCCCTTTTGTACATAATCATTTGGGATGTATCTTTGATAAAATCCGTAGAGCGATATAAAAGATCGAACATCCTTTTTGGTTCTGGTTCTGGGATTCCTTAGTTTCTCCACATTCCCCTCATGAGGTTGCATTTTTCCTTGAGAGATTGTGTGTCCCAAAATATATAATTGCCGGAATGGAATCCAGTCAGACACTTCTGGGCATTGCTGTCAACCCCACTTCCTTCAGGCGGTTGAATAGTATCTCCAATGTCTCAAGTTGCTCCTCTAATGTTTCTGTAGCAATCAGGATGTGATCCATGAAGTTGCTAAGGTGTGGATGTTCCAACGGTTCCAGTACTTTCCTCATCATCCGAGTGAAGACACTTGGAGCATTGCTTAATTCGAAAGGAAGGACATTAAATTCGTAGTGTCTATCAAGAGTGCTGAAGGCTAACCACGGTCCTACTTCCCTTTTCACTGGGATTTGATAGTATCCCTTACTGAGATCTATCTATGTGAAGTATTTTGCTATGCTGAGGCTGGTGAAAAGTTGATTCTGATCTGGCAATGGTTCGGGCTGAAACGATATTACAGCGTTTAGCTGCCTATAATCAATGCATAACCGATGTTCACCATTGTGTTTCCTCAATAGAACTACGCTTGCATTATAAGGAGATTCTGAAGATGGTATTATCCCAGCTGAAAGCAGTTGTTGGATTTCATCTTTGAGAACTTTTGCTTTGGCGTATGGAACAGGGTAGGTGTTGGGTCCTTCAACTTCATGTCGAATTCTACAAGATCCGTCAGTCCTAGTTTGTCTGTTAGTATCTCTGCATAAGTCTCTAAGCACTCTCGAATCTTCTGCTGCTGATCCGTTGTTAATTTTGGGCTAATAAGTCTCTTTGATCTGTAGAGGATAATCAACTCCCATTGAGTTTCCTTGTTCAGCTTCTGTTGCTACGGCCATTGCTATCAAATGTGCTCTCTCGGTGGCGGGTCTCTCATTGTACTTTCGTAACAGGTTGAGATGACAGATTTTCTCTTTCCCCTTTATAGAGTTCTTGTAGTTTGTTCGGGAAATTTACTTCTTTACTACATAAGGTCCTTTCCAACCGATCTGCACCTTGTTTTGACTCGTGGGGAGAAGCAAAAGCACTTTCTCTCCCATCTCTAACTCTCGATCCTTTACTTTTTTGTTTAAATTTTTAGCCTTTCTACGTCGTACTTGTCGTAGATTGGTTGCGGCTAATTTCCATCCAAGCTGAAGGCGTTGTTTTAACTCTTCCACATATTGATTTATTTGGTTGTTTCGGGATTTGATATTTAAATATTAAGCACAACCCACTACTGATCGCAATCTACATATGTATATGAAGTCACCACTGTCTCATCAACTGAATCATCAGTCCATGTACGAAGTAAAGCCTCCAATGGTCCCTTGATTGGACGCCCGAACAACAATGTTGCTGGTGCAATTCCCGTAAATTTGTGTGGTACTTCTCGGTAGGTAAACAGTGCTGACGGAATGTCCGTATCCCATGCATCTGGTTTTTCTTGCGCTAGTTTCTTCAAGATGGTTATTGTGGTCCCATTAAATCTTTCCACAGCTCCATTTGAAGCAGAGTGATATTGAGGAGTATTATCTGCATAGACTGGAATAGTCTAAAGACTTACTCCATTAGCTTTCCTCTGAACTGCGACCTGTTATCGGTCAGGATCCTGAGTGGAAATCCTAATCTGGTAAATATACTCAGTAGAGCTTCTGTTACATGCTTAGAATCACTCGATGGCATAAGTACAGCTTCGGCCCACATAGAACATGTGTCCACGAGTGTTAGTATGAATCGATTCCTTCTCTTTGTCCTGTTGAGAGGTCCGACTATGTCCACAGCCACTTTCTCAAATGATGTGTCGGCGATGGGCATTTCCCCTGATGTCGCTGGTGGTGTCCAGTGCTTTGGGGCTACTCTCTGACATTCTGGGCATGATTTGACATATCGTTGAATGTCATCGTTCATTCCTAGCCAGTAGTAGTGGGTTGAGATCCGTTGCATTGTTGCGTTGATTCCCATGTGTCCACTGAACGGCATACTATGTCCTAAATCTAGTATTTGCGTTCTGTAAGTCGTTGGTACAACGAGTTGTGAGTACTCCTGTCCTAACTTTCCTGTCTTCCTGTGAAGAATTCCGTTCTTCATGTAGACATCACCTTTCCTAGGAGGTTGTGCAATTTAGGCAACATACGAAAGCAAGTCCCAAGTGAGCTATCCGTTGCTTGGGCTTGTTTTACATCCTCTGGTTGAAGATTTGCTGGTGTCGTTGTCTTTGGAGTTTCCGTAGCTTGTTGGCGTGTAGTCACCGCTGATGCTATCATCGGCTGTACTGGTTCTCCCAAGAAGACATAGCGACATCCTAGTACAACAGAGTAAATTGAGTCTTCGATGACCGCTGCTCTGATTTCTCCCGTGACATAGGGTGAAGTTATGCTGACTTTGGCCACAGGTAGGGTCATAGGTACGGAACTTTTCAGAAATTCCTGTATTTCGACGGTTTCCTCAGTTTCCTCGGGTGTCACCAGTGGGATTTGTTCAATTGCATCGAAAAATAAACCCGGTGCCATAAAGGCATTGCACATTATATCCGTTCAGGTTGACAGATACTATAACCGGCAGTTCTGAGTTGGTGTTCCGATGTGTCTCCTTGTTGGAATGAGCATTCCGGTTCACCATTGCCGCTTTCGGTGTTACCATACAGGCTGCGGTAGGCGGTGAAGGTTTCTTTCTGCAATCCTTTATGTAGTGAGTGTTAGTTTTACAATAGTGGCAGTAGGCCTTCTTTTCCAAATTTGCCTGCTAGTTCTGTGTGGTAGTGGTCTTATTTGATCCATTTGATACATTTGGTTTGCTGGATTTCGGTCCTCCCTTATCTTTGGTCTTCTGGGGCAACTCGCGAGGAGGATTGTTGGTAGGCCGTTGATTACCTCCCGCCTCTTTCCGCGACTTTTCATATCTCTCCGCCAAAGTAACGACAGACTCCAATCTTTCAGCTCCATTTTGTGTTGGAAATGCTCTTATGTCCTGAGACATTTTATCTTTGAGTTGATCAATTTGGAACATTTATTGAAGATTTTGATATGTTTCCTTAAATCTGTTCATAGTGCGCCATTTGTTTAGGTAGTATTTCAATCTTTCTACATATTGAGAAAAACTCTCTCCTGCTTCCTTTCTAGAAGTCTTGAACAGTTTCTCGTAGTTTTCTCCATCTATTTGAAATCTTGCTAACAAAGCTTTCTTCAGTATTTCATAATTGACCAACCCCTCAGGCCGTATCCTAGATAATACCTCGCAGGCCACTCCGCGAAATTCTTGAGATAATTTAATTCCCCATTTTGTCTCCTCCAATCCGCACATCACAAACATCCTCTTGAATCTGGACAAGCAATTTTCAATTATTACGTCTGTTCATTGAAGGTATCCAGTGGAAAAGACACGGCATTGACTTGAACTGAAGCTGCTTCACTCTGTGGTTCAGCTGAAGATTTACTTGATCTGTTGAGGGATTAGGCTAGTTCTTGACTTCCATTCATCGTAATTCTGCTTCATTGTCCAGCCTTCTAATTTCCAGTTTATGATGCCGTCTTCTTTCTTTTTGCTCTCTGTCTGCCTGTAGTCTTTCTCTTTCTGCTTGTCTATCCTGCTCCTTATTTTCTAATTCGACTTGTAGTATTTCCTCCATTTCCTTCTAAGCTTGTAGCCGTCTTTCCTCCTTTTCCTTTTCAGCTCGTAGCTGTCTTTCGTCCGTTTCCTTCTCAGCTTGTAGACTTTCGTGCTTCTCGAACTCCTTGCTGATATATTGTGCTACCTCCTTACCTATTAGGCCGCATTACTTACCTGTCTCCATGAACAGATTTCTCAGTCTGGCTGTGTCTGCCATTCTTATCTGTTTCTTGTCTTCTCTAAAGGTAATTGCAACTTGTATATCTGGAGAACAGACTTTAAGAAAAGCACAAATGTCCAGTTAAGGTGATCTTCTACCTGACAATGTCTATATCTTATGATACTACAACTCCTGACAAGTAAATGTTACTATTCCTACTTTACGATTAAAAGAATCCCCGGACATTGCCCCCCCCCCCCCCCCAACTTGTCGGACAACGTTGGGACAACCGCAAAGAGTAGAGGATACTAAAGTCCTCTTTCGCAATGTGATCCTGCCCATTCTAATTATCTTAGCTTTCAATGGCTCCAATGCTTGAGTCCATAACTAGCGTCTCGGAGAACCAAGGAATTCCTCCAGGAAAACAAGGAAAAGTTTCCCTGAATAACAATATCCATTTAGTGGTTCCTTCCCTCTGTATAACTGTATATATAACATTGATGCCTCAAACATACATTTCACTAACATCAAGCTATATTCCAGTTCCTCGTTGAGAGTTACTATACATCTTTCATTGGAGTAGGTTCGGTCTGAAACTGGGTAAACACTCAGGTTGATTTATTTCAGGGTTCTTGGATCCCTGCGGCAAACAGTTCAATGAAATTATGCATATTAAATTTCCCTAGAGTGTTGATCTGTTCCAGGTACTAATATAATAGTGGCTTCCATTCTCCACCCTCAGGTACAAGAATAAGTTCTCTATGTTACCTGTCCTAAATGTTTAATGGAACTTCTTGCAGGTAGCTGTTTTAGGAATAGTTTTCTGCATCAATCTATCCGGGTTCTTCAATCAAAAGTTAGGTCTGGGTCTAGATGGATCAAGCCATTACCTGAAATTTCAGAATCAAACATATATCTTCTGATATCATCAATATGAGCATTAGAAACGAAAGACTGTAAAACTCCCAAGAAAAACAAGGAAAATAAATACATGGGATTTCGATCCTAGGAAAAATAAAAAAGGGAGTAAGAGGGTCTTGGTGTTCTCCAATAGTTATCAACCCCACGACTGGTTACTCTCCATTCAGTCTTGCATTATAGGGCGCTCAAGGTTTAGACTACCAGATATGCAGTGTCATCTTTACCCATGCCTGTCACCCATGGTATCCAGGTTGAATAATACCTTGATTGATTCAGAATTTGTTAACTATGCTCACCATTCCCTATTTACATAATAATTTTCTCTTGATATTCTTCCATTTAAAAGAAAATGTCTCATACAGTAAGGGTTTTAATTAATTCCCAAATGCAATGAGTATTTGCCTATAAACAATATAAGTACATTATGGTATCATCTCCAGTATAACATTCAGGAGAATTCTTCCTTATTAAATGCTTCGAGGGGGATTATCTTCCCTCCGCTTCAACACGTATGTAATATGCCTTTACCTCATTCATCTATAGGATTTCCTCATCATCATCATCATTATCATCATCATTATCATCATCATCATCATCATCATCATCATCATCATCATTACCATTATCATCATTATCATCATCATCAATATTACCATCATAATCATTATAATCCAACACAATTCAGGACACAAAAAACCATATGATTGTAACATGCGTGATATGGAATACAGAGTGGTGTCAGCTTAGAAGTGCACTAATTTATTAACTAGTGTATGGGTTGTCACTAACATCTTCTCCTCTGATAGACAGGACATTATACATCAAATTGTCTACTATCTGGAGATTGATTGAATGCTTATACTCCTTCTCAGTATGTTACTTCTCCTCACTCAATCCACAACCATTCATCAGAAATCGTAATCATACTTGCATGGATGATAATTGGGCATTCATATGTGACTCACAAATGATAAATTAACATATTTAATACCAATGAAATCACAATTGAATCACCACATGAATACTTCCACCGAATATACAAGATTATATGTTACACATTGAGAACTATTTAACATCCCATGTGCTCGTATACTGTTTCTATTACGAATTACACTAATTCTTCTTCTTCTTCTTTCGTTCGCCTGAAATATGTTTATAACTACAATGTTGTCTCTTGTATGAATCTAACAGTCTTTTTTAGTTCATTCAGCGGTCCATAGAGTTTATCTTCCACTGTTGTCTCTCTAGGCCAGAAGGTTCGCCTGGGTATGTTGTAGTTTGGGCAATCCTGGAGTATGTGCTCTGCTGTCTGCGACGCCAAACCACATGTGCACATGGCTGAGTCACCAATCTTGAATTTTGTATACATGTGGTTGCGTAATCTATTGTGTCCTGTTCTGAGGCGCAGAAGAATTACCTGTTCTGGTCTGTCCATAACGTGGTAGTCGTCTTGAGTAAGGTTTGGTGGCCTTCTGATTGATTTGATCATTCTTTTCTTTTGGCGGTATGTAATAGGCACATCAGGTTGTTCTTCTTTTGCTCCTTCCTTAGCCAATCGATCAACTCTGTCGTTTCCGGGGACTCCACAGTGGGATGGTATCCACTGTATGGTGATCTTACGCTGACTGCTAAGTTCAGAAAGTAGTGTCCTCAGAACTGGCAATTTCCCAGACAGGAGCGCCTCTATTACGGATTTTGCATCTGTCAATATCACCGCAGGTTGTGTACCATGGCTGGTATTTTGTAATTTCTCTGTGGCTATCTTGATTGCCTCAATTTCAGCATCACAGTTATGGCAGTACTTTCCTGTTGGAATTCTGGTCGTGTCTCTAGTATTATTCTCCCTGCTAGTGATTGCACATTTAAAATAGTTCCTTATTATTGAACTAAGTATTCTAGCCTTCTAAATCCTACGTTAATCACAAACTCCTAAATAACTGCTGATTTAGCTTAATTGCTTAATGAGAACAATGTATAACCTAGGTCCAATGCTTATGAATTCATGGAAGCTGTCTAACTAGAAGAAAAAGCCTCACTATGGTTTAACCTAGTGACACAGTTTATCTATGAACTGCAATATCTGAATAGTGTTTAGTCTCTCCGGAATTAAGTTCTTGAGGACTAACCACATTGTTACAACACATCAACTTATTATCTTCTGGGAAGGAGCATGACTAACGTAATATATATTACAATGTGCTTACCTTCAATCTAATTGAATGTCTTCTTCAAACATAATGTCAGCAAATTTCAGACTCCAGACTCGGTTTTGGGATTCCAAATTCACTGGTTGCTTATAGGCCGGTATTTCTCTCTTTCTCTATTCGATTTGCTAATCCTAAGATGGATGGTTTAGTAGAGGATACCATGCCGCCAGTGGGCAGTCTTCTGTTTTCACGCTTGTTGATGGTTTTTCCACACACTAGCCTTCCGCCGGTCTCCACGCCATATTTAAAACCTTTCTCGCTTGGGGCTATGACGTCATGACCAATGGCGAAGCTCTGTTTAGACTTATTTAGAATATTGGTGTCCCCTTTAGGCATCAGTGTTCTTTCCAACTTGGGGTGATGCAAATTTCATCCTTTGTCTTAACTATCGGCGCTAATTCCTTCCTTCTCCAAATTTGAATTTGAGTATCATGGTGGTGGTTGTTGGCGCAGTTGCAAACTGGAGGGGTAGTGCGGGGAATTTTAAACAGTGATGTGGCGGTTGCAAGATGTCTGTATACTACAGTGCTAAAGAAAACGTCAGAACGGTTCAGGGTCATAATCACACAGGACCGGTAATGCAGGGAATGTTCGGTAGGCTGCTCTGAATGGAAGGTGCAACAACTGATTCATGAAATTCGCGTCCAAAGGATGAAATCATCTACAAGGATGCTATGTGTTAAGAGGTTAAAACAAATGCCTAGGGGTTCGTGCCGAAGGTTGGTGGGCGGTGTTTGATGCAGGATGTGATACCACAAGATATAGCTTGAGAATGTAAGTGGAATAAGTTACTTTCATGTTTCACTGCCTGGAGGACACACACATGTCGTCATTGTAACAGATTCACAAAATATGCCGAGAAAGAAGAGAACAGGCATGCTTCATGAGGAGTGGTACCCTTCAATTTAACAATCAGAAATAGGGAGCTTGGGTTGGATCTTTTCCATAGGACATGCTGGTGTGAGGGGAAACGAGCAGAAGAACAGACTGGCTGGGTCTGTACCAATGGGTGGGGTATTGGTTCATGATAAGGCAGATATGGTCTGGGCGCTTTGGTATCATGTGTGCAATATAGATCACCAGATCTGTAGAGAATGGTGCTGCACAAAGTGACCAGAAGATGGGGCAGACACTCAGGTCTCCGAGGTAGGGCAAGGCGGACACAACATCAGACTGCTAATGGTATAACTAGTATTGGATCTCTTTGCTGGCTGTTGAAGTTAAGAACATAACGTGTATGGGAATGCCCCGAGTGCTTTGATGTCGGTTCATAACTCAACTCAACTAAACGTATCTATGATTTGTTTCCACAAATAAGAACTGGCTCAATATAGCTCTAAAGAACTCTTTTCTTTACCACGATTGACAAATAAAAATTACAGAAAACATTCTTCATCTGGTGAAATGCTGCCTTTGCAGGTGCTGGTGCTATTTAACATTTAACTTCCTCAATACATCTTCCATCTGCTGTTATTAAAGTACTCAAATACTCAAACGCATTGACTTGTTTCAGATTGCTTCCATTCACTTTGATGTTGAACTTGGGTATACTGTTTTACATTGTACTAACCGTAATGTCTATTGTTGTTGTTGTTGTTTTTTTTTTTTTTTAATAAAGACTGAGTCCTTTGTTTTGACTTTCTCTTGCAATTATAAATTATACCTATCATTTCTTGTAACCATGTTTCGTTTTCATCAACCTAAACCATGTTATCAACATAACACAGGGTGTTTATATTATGTCCACCTATTGATATTCCTTCAGACTTTGATGTGGCGGAAGGAAAAAGACCGCTCTAACTTTTAAACTTCCGGTACGCTAAAGACCGGGTAGTGGGGGTGTGTCTTACAGACTCAGTTTGGACTTCAACTATTTTTCGTTCAAAAAGCAATGACAAACTACTGAAAGTAAAATTGATTTATTTGGTTGGTTCTGGATTTGATGTTTGAAGATTGGGCACAACCCGCTACTGGCAACATTGATTGCATTCCGGTACGATTTTTGGCACTTGTTCAGGTCGGGTTCGAAGCACTATCCAATTGCATCCAATCCGACGTGGACAAGGCCCAAGGTTTGTACCGGAATGCGATCAGCGTTGCCAGTAGCTAGGATTGGGTGTTGACCGCAACGTCCTGCAAAGGAAATGCAATTTGTTTACACTAATTTTCCCGGCATGTCTTGTATTGACTTCACTTATCGTTTCGCTGTACATGTTGAACAGATCGGTAATAGTACACAAGCGTATCTAACACCTTGTTGAATGCGTTGGAAAGTTCCCAACGGGTTGACAATTCTTATGAATGCATTTATTCGCCAACACAATGTCTCTAGTATTCTCTTTACCATCGATGTTGACAAATGCCAACATTCTAATCATTTACTCATGTTATCAAATGCCTTTCAAAACTCACTTAAGCCCACACATCATATAGAAAACCCAACTTTTGTACCTTAAAGGTGTGGACATAAAGTACCAAACTTCATACTTGCAGAAGTAAAATCAGTTGTACAGAAAAACCCTAAAACAAATCACCGTGTCGAGATGGAATAACCACATACGATATTCAGGCTTGTATTAAGACGGGAGTTAAACAGCTTACAATACCTTTTTATATAGCACTAGCTGACCCGGCCCGGCTTCGCCCAGGCCCTGGAGGGGATCTATCTATCTATCAGTCTGTCTGTCTGCTTGTTTGTATGTCTGTCTGTCTGTCTGGCTGACCCGGCCCGGCTTCACGCAGTCCCTCGTGGGGAGCATCTTATTTAATTCATATAAGTAGTCATATAAGCTCTCCCGTTCCCGACTATCTGTCTGTTTGTCTATCTGTCTGTCTGTCTGACCCGGCCCGGCTTCACCCAGTCCCTGGTGGGGAGCATCTCATTTAATTCATATACGTAGTCATATAAGCTCTCCCGTTCCCGACTATCTGTTTGTCTGTCTGTCCCTGCCCGGCTTCATCCAGTCCCTGGTGGGGAGCATCTCATTTAATTCATATACGTAGTCATATAAGCTCTCCCGTTCCCGACTGTCTGTCTGTCTATCTGTCTGTCTGTCTGACCCGGCCCGGCTTCACCCAGTTCCTGGTGGGGAGCATGTCATTTAATTCATATAAGTAGTCAAATAAGCTTCCGTTCCCGACTATCTGTCTGTCTGTCTATCTATCTGACCCGGCGTGGTTTCGCCCAGCTCCTGGCGCACAGTAACTTAAAAGAATGTCCTTCCACACACCATTCATTATTTTTAATGAAAACTGTTTTTAATCACCGACATCTCATCTCATCTCATCTCATCATGTTCCTCTTGTACCTTGCGGTGTCGAGGTGAAGTATAAACTTCGTGAGAGTGCCCGGTTATGGGCTTCGTATATCGACATTCCCATGGATTCTGTTATTCCCTCCGTCCAGCGTTTACGTGGTCGGCCTCTTCCTCTGTTTCCATCTGGTCTGTACGTCATTGCTTGTTGTGGCATGCTGTTGACTGGTAGCCTACTTGCATGGCCAAACCATTTGACTTGCTGCTTTCTAATAAAATCTAGAGCAGCTTTAACCCCCACTTTAGTCCTGATTTCTTCATTTCTGATCTTATCTCTTCTTGATACGTTGAGTATTCTTCTCAGGAACCTCATTTCTGTTGTTGTGATTTTTCTTTTCTCTTTTTCTGTCATTGTCCAGGTTTGGCATTGGTAGCACAGAGTTGGTAGGAAGATTGTGTTGTAAAGTGCTTTCTTAGTAGTTATTGATACATGTTTGTTCTTTAGTATTGGTGCCATTTGTCCAATGAGTTGATTTGCCTTATTGCACCTATTTTCGATCTCGTCTTCTGATCTGCCATTTGATGATATTATACTTCCTAGGTACTTGAAGCTCTTTACTTGTTTCAAGGGATGTTCGTTTAGGTGAATTGTTGCTGTTTGTTCTTCTTTAGTTATAGTCATTACCTCTGTTTTGCTTGTGCTAATTTTCATGTTATGTTCCCTACACATTTCGTTTAGACTATTCATGTGGTCTTGTAATTCAGCTTCTGATTTTGCTATTAGTGCTTGGTCGTCCGCAAACAGGAGTTCTCTAATGGTTAGGTTTGCAGATGGTTCTTCTTCTGTGTTCTCATCACCGACATGACAGTTGATAAGTTCTTTAAGCAGAAAAAGATGGGTTACAATGTTATGCATTATGCATTATTTTTATGAAAACTTTGAAAATGCCTAAAGATTATATCATTATTTATTATAACTCATATGCCTGAAAATAACTATAGACAAAGAGTTTAACAGTAGTGCAAGTAAGTCCAACAATATGACTATAAATTATATAGAAATGTTATTAAAAGTTATGCCCCTTGAAATAACTTTTCTAGAGTGAAGTCCCCCTGCTATATAGAATTATATAATGAAAAATGAAAAAGTAAATGTTATTAAATAAGTAGAAGATTTTACACTAAGAAACTATTACAGTCGGTTGCACAGGAATGAAAGGAAGACGTGTAGAAAATTTCATCTCAATCGGATGTACCGTTATCGAACGCATCCAATACACACATACACACAAAGCCACATACACTCTGTTCTATAGATATAGATGGAAAGAAAGAAAAGTCCAAACGATTGGCAAACATTGAAAAAGAAAGACAATATGAGAGAGTGATAAACGTACAGAGGTATATCACTCCTGAGTCATATAGGGAAAATGTACGCAAAACTATTGGAACAAATTGGACACATAGTTGAACAACGGTTGAGCAAGGTACAATATTGATTCGGGAAATGTAAAAGTTGCACTGATGCACTATCCACACTTAGACAAATATGTGGGGTGGGGGGGGGGGAGACATTGAATACAGTGATCAGCAGAATATTGAATTTGTAGATCAGGAAAAGGCTTTGGATAGAGTAGATAGATGCAAATTATGGACCATCCTTGAAGGCTACGGGAAACAAGGACAATAGCTAGAAGACTCATAGGCATGTACCACTTGAGCCGAAGTGCAGTAAGAAAACAAGAAGGTATATCAGATATGTTCACAGTCAATACAGGAGTGAGACAGGAATGTGTGCTCTCTCCTTTGCTATTTAATATCTACATAGACAGAATATCCAAAGAAGCAAACCTTGACAAAACAGATTCAGAAAATTTCGAATTCTTTACTTCAGATGAAATACAATATTCACCCGCAATAAAGGAGCTTTTATTTGCAGAAGATCAGTGCCTATTTTACAGCGATGAGGGCAGACTGCATATTCATATTAATAAGTTAGATTTAACATGCAGCAGATACAATATGAATATAAATGCAGCTAAACTGAAGTAATGCAAGTTAGCAGATATCCTGGTCCACTAAGTATACTAATAAGTAGCACATCTCTGAAAAAAAATTTAAAATTTAGAATATCTTGGACGTATGATTACAGAAGATGGCAGAATAGACACTCAAATCGAAATCAGATGTCAAAAAGCTAGTGCGCTTACATATCAACTATCACTCATACTGAAACATCCAAATATCCCTATGTCCGCAAAACGACAGATAATAAATAACATATTCACACCAACCCTACGCAACCAATGTCAAACTTTGACATTATCCAAACCACGCAACATCAGAACCTGTGAGATGAGATGCATGTGAAGTGCTGCCAACCTAACTATCCGACACTGAGTAAGAAATGCTGTTGTCAGACAGACAGTGGGATCAACACCTTGTGCCACATGTTTGGCCATCTCGTTAGAATGCGACACCATCAACTACCAGCACTGGCCCTACATCAAAGATCATCTGTTACGAGAGCAAGAGGACGCCCGAGAATAAAATGGATTGACGACATCAAAGACATTGTACAATCACACGGAATAACACTATCAATTGCCCGACCCCCGCCTACACATCGAGCGTTTCAGCGTCAATTATTTCTCTCCACGACGCTTCAAAGTAAAATTGTATGATGATGATGATGATGATGATGATGATGATGATGATGATGATGATGATGATGATGATGATGATGATGATGACGATGACGATGATGATGATGATGATGATGATGATGATGATGATGATGATGATGATGATGATGATGATGATGATGATGATGATGATGATGATGATGATGATGATGATGATGATGATGATGACAATGATGATGATGATGATGATGATGATGATGATGATGATGATGATGATGATGATGATGATGATGATGATGATGATGATGATGATGATGATGATGATGATGATGATGATGATGATGATGATGATGATGATGATGATGATGATGATGAACGAGAAAGAATCCTAATTTCCTGGCATTCAATCATCGTGTATCATGCCGGTAAACGTGGGCGGTCATGACTCGCCATCTCACTCGATTACCAGAGTCGTGGATCAGCTCATTGTTCTTTGTAATTGTAATTGTTCGATGTTGATAACATTCCAAGGCTCCTGATTTCTTTGGGATTGCAATAAATACAGAATTACATAATTCAGAAGGTATATCTCCAGTATGATATAATGTGTTCAGCAGTCTGGTAACTTGGTCTATTCCATATTCTTCTAAAGCATTAATCTTTTCTGTTGTGATGTTATTTGAACCGGGGGCCTTGCGAGTGTTCATATGTTTAAGAACATTCCGAACCTCCATCTTCAAATTTGGCGGTCCTTCATTATTAAAACGAATATCAAACTGTTCATCTCTGTTATCGTCATAACGGTCTTTCACATAATATGACCATTCATGTAGAATGTAATCTTTTTCTGTTATGATGACGGAATCACACCAAATGTCCGACATCTTGGGATTTGTCCAGGGTGTAATATTAATTATGGCTCGTACAAACTCGTTACGATGTACAGATCTGTTATGCACACAACCCACAAGTCCTTTGTGTCCTTAGACAACACAGTCACGTTTATTGTG
This sequence comes from Cepaea nemoralis, assembly GCA_014155875.1. Classification (NCBI taxonomy): domain Eukaryota; kingdom Metazoa; phylum Mollusca; class Gastropoda; order Stylommatophora; family Helicidae; genus Cepaea; species Cepaea nemoralis. The sequence continues at coordinate 16,260 of JACEFZ010004518.1, forward strand.
GAACAATTATCACACGTGGCTGTCATACACCGCCGGCTTCCTGCCGTTCTGCGTTCTGCGTATGACCAGCACACCCACTGACTACAAATACTGTCATCAAGCGATGCATCAGGCATTACGGGATAACTTCTCTCGCACCACACAAAAAGATTGTAAGTCGTACGAGAGGCATGGATTACACATTTTATTGCCACTGGCTCTTTACACTACATCAATGCACAAAAACGGTCGCTAATACATCACACAAGAATACACATAATTCCCTATCACTAGTCGTTTCCTAACCCTAATGCTAACTCTATCTACTCGGCTAAAGAAAACACGCATCGACACTAATCGATGCGCTCGCTATGAAGTCTGTCCCCGGTCTGACTCTTTTCCTCGCGTGGCTACACAGCACGCGGAAGGACCTTGTGTGCCCTTCGGCTTGTGCGTGCTGCATCACTCCGCACGCTTAGAGTAGCCGTCTCCTCTTGAGTGGTATTCCACTTCTCCGTGTCTATCACGTAGGCGTGATTGCGCCGTGACCAGAGTGCTTACTCTCTGGTTGACACCTCCGTGTCTCATGAGAGAACTATTTAATAGTTCCCCTTCCTATCACCTACCCTGCCCTCATGTAGGGGCACTGGGTGACCTCTAATCTACTTGAGGTAGACCACTCTTTCAGGGTGGTCTTCACTACTCCTAATTGAGTCTTTGACACACACCCTCCCCTCCTGTGTTGCGTTACAAACTTTGACTCATGGTTGTGACGCAAGAGGTTTCTAAAAATTAGTGTCTCTAATTTTTGTCAAAGACTACTGATAACCTGGTTCTGGGTAACTCAATAGACTTCTACTGACTATTGTCACAATGTAGTATCACTTTACTTGGCTACTGGTAATCGCCACAAACTTGTCTGGTTGGCGTGAGCCCTCTTCTCAATCGCAATATTATATTCATTAGAGGTTTGTCTGAACCGGACCATTGTCTTATAGACCTGCCCTCAAATAGTAAATTAACTCACTACCCATACAAAGTTGACTTTCTTAGAGTCAACACATGAATTGCTTCATGTCCCCCATATAATATTAAACAACCCTTACACAAGCTGTGTGCGACAGGTTTTACCTATCTCGCTTCCGCGTGTAAAGTTATCTTTCACTGTTAAGTAAGTGTTTCGTTGTCTATTGTGTCCCCTGACCCGGAGTTATCTCCCTTTGTTCTAAAAAATGTATGTACTTTACCTGTTTGTTTTTCAGGTTGTTTGCGTGTTTGGATCTAACCTATAATATAATTTAACTCCTAACATGTGTGTCTGTCTACAATATGTATGTAAGTTAGTTTTCAAGTGCCATAATTCGGTTAAATGTGGCCACAAACAAGTGTATAACACTAATTCGCGACTACATTTCCGTCTTATGAGACTTAAAATACTTTATCTAAGATCTACACTAAACTACACAACACATTCAAGACAATTCATTTTCAACATCGAAAGCAAACGCTTGACGCAGACAAAAAATAAAAAGTCGCGTTGAGCGGCAGAAAAAATCCGCTGGTTGTCCTCACTCTCCCTTGTATTATTTTCCATTTACTCTCACTTTCACACTTCTGTCAGACATCTTTTATCCTCACAATTATTTAACAACCTTACAGTGACACTGTACAAGTTTGGCTCAGTTTGAAAAAGTTGAGCTTACTGACTGTGCGTAAATTGCTGCACGAGTCATTTATTTACAAAATATTTACATGTAAGAAAAAGGGTTGATGGTTTATACCCTGATACTATTACACACTATATTCTATTGAAATACTAATACTACTTTTATATATATATGTATTTAAAGTTGTTACACCACTTTAATCTAGTCTAAGGGAAGTAATCTACCTATCTAATAAAGAATGACATTCATGTGAGATGAGTTATGTACCTTTCTGAAATGGGTGAAATGCAACAAAAATATAAATAATATTTTACTGTTTAAATGAAAACATATATGATTGATATTTTTACTCTAAATGGTGTAAATGATGTATGATTATTAGTATAAACTTATAAGGTGTAAACTAATTTTAATCCTAAATGATGAGGTTGTTAAAGTGTTCATTAAGATGGAATAAAGTGAAATAAAATGAACTAAATGGTGCTGTTCCTATCCTACACTAAATGGTACTGCTATCTAAACTTTTTATCCTAGTTTTTAATTAGCTGTTAAGTCTAACGTACTATTCTATTCTACTTTTATTCTAAGTAAGTGGGTAAATTATTGATTTATTTACACTATAACAAAAATAAAAAATATCTATTATATTTCCTAAATCTAGTTAGTTAGTTAGTTAGTCGCAGTTCCAACTTCACAGCAACGGGTCGTCCCCATTATGCTCTGTTCCTGTGCCAGTGAATATCACACAAAATGCTCCCCACTGCCCAATGTGAAAAGTGAAAAAGACAGGAGTCTCGACAAACAACAGCCCGCACATATACACTGTGCATAATGCCGCCGCCAGAATGTCAACACAATAGACCCCCACAAAACACCCAGTTCATTTCTGATGGAATCGGCAGTCATTTTCCCATCTGGATGTTTCCTAGATGTTCACCCACACAGTCCACGAAATACAGTTCATCGTCGATGGTAGTGGCAGTCAACCAGAAGCCCAGCAGCCACGCATTTATGCATAAGGCAAAAACCGGTCAACTCTGGGACATAGCCATCTGCCATCGCTCCGAACATGCAGTCACGTTCCAAAACACCTCGGGCAGATTCAACATCATTTCACATGAAACTTACAGCTCACAGTGTCGAGCCACGCACTCACTCAGTAGCAGGGCGACGGAACCATCAAGCCTCCTTAGTCGCCTCTTACGACATGCGTGGTAGGCTGCAGTGTTGCTATTCTTTGCTTCCCTTATGGGCCCCGGCAACACACGGGAGTTCCTAAATCTAATTTACCTCTATATTAAAATAACTAATCTAACTATAATTTATCCCTATATTAAAAACATGTTATAATACATATCACATTCAATAAATATATATACATGGTATTTAAATACCCCAGGTTAGTAGTTGCCATAATGTTTAGAAATTCCTTTCGTTGGCATAGTTTATATATACACAATTATCCTGGGTATATTCAATACACTACACAGTCATACTTGTGTCTTATGGGTATTATTTCAATCGTAGAGTTCGCTGGTGTCCTAGATAAGTAAATTCGTGTCTGTACTTTATGCATTGTTCTGACACTGTTCTTCCATGATTAACACAGGTGTTTCACCGGAACACAAATGGAGCATAGTAAATAACGAGCTGTCTATGTACACACGGTGATTCACTAGTCCTTGGAGCACAGTTCTTATTCTGTTGTATACGGACACATGGTGGTTTACTGTTCTTAGCACACAGTCCTGGACATGATGTCTATGTAATACATAGTATATTTACACAGGATATTCTAAGTGTACTAAATAACCATTCCTAAAACTACCTAATCATGTGGAATATCAGGTATTTCTACCTCAGATGGTCGACTAAGGGTATCAGCCAGAATGTTGTCCTTACCCTTAATATGCTCTATACTAAACGTATAATTCTGTAATATTAATGACCACCTGTAAACGCGGTCGTTACGATGCACCCCACTTTGTATGACCGCGATCGGGGAGTTGTCGGTCTGGACTACAAAGTGAACGCCCGCCAGAAATCGATGCAACTTTCTCACCGAATAGATGACGCTTAGGGCTTCCAATTCTGATATGAAATATCTGGACTCAGCAGGTGTGATCTTGTGGCTCACGTTGCAAATCGGATGGAAGATGCCATCATAAAACTGGCCTAGTACAGCAGCGATGGATATCCTGCTGGCATCTGTGCTAAGATAATAAACGAGCCTAGGATTAGGCAAACGGAGGATTGGTACATTGCTAAATAGGAGTTTTAATTTTGACAATGCAGAAATTAATAATGCATCTTTAACATCTAATTTTACTGATGCTTTTAACACATTTGAAAATACACTTGTAATTTCAGCTAAGTTCGGTATGAACTTACTGTAATAATTTACTAAACCCAAAAGGCTCCTGACCTGCTTCTTTGTTGTTGGCATGGTCAGGTTCATAATTTTAGTAATAATTCTATTGTCAGTTTTTAGCTGTCCTTGTGAAATGACATGACCCAAAAAACAATTTCTTGTAGGCCCAATTCAACTTTGCTCGGTTTGACCGTGAGACCGAAGAGTCGCAACCTTTCGAAGACATGTCTGAGTTTCAGTAAGTGTGTTGTCCAGTCGTCTGTATGGACACAAATATCATCTATATAGGTCACTGTATTCGTCACTCCATGTAGTAAATCTCTAGTTAAGCGTACGAAAGTGGCAGGAGCGTTACGAAGTCCGAAAGGAAGAAACCGCCACTCGTACAGACCTAAAGGTGTTGAGAAAACAGTGAGATGGATGGATTCAGTCTGCATAGGGACCTGCCGATATCCCTTAGTAAGGTCTAATTTAGAGAAGATTTTGGAGGTGGACATATCAAGAATAAGATCTTCGCAGGAAGGAATTGGTTCTGCGTCGATCTTAGTGACATTATTGAGTTTTCTATAGTCCACACAAAGACGAATTGTGGAGTCTTTTTTCTTGACTAGGACGATTGGAAAGGAGTACTCAGATGTAGATTTCTGAATGATCCCACTAGCCTCTAAATTAAGAATTTCCTTATTTAGACTTTCTCTATAGCTAAGTGGGATAGAGTACGGCCTGCATTTGATAGGCTTAGAGTCCGAAAGAAGGATGGAGTGCTCGATCCTGTCCGTCCTACCTGGAATGTCGGAAAATATGTCCTTATATTCCGTCACTAATTCTATTGTCTGTCGTCGTTGCTCGTCTGTTAGTCCCGTTTCTAACCGTATGCACTCTAATGTAGCAGTCTTGTCTACAATTGGAACGGGTAGTTCCATCCCGTCGTCGTCTACCTGATTCAGTACGGTTGTGGTGCTAAGTGCGTTTTCTGTATGCTCACTAGGTGTGTGCAAATCGTCGGCTTTGCCAGTCTCGCTAACTAGTGTAGTTGCGTTATGTATGTCTGTCGTCTGATCACTAGGTGTGGGTGCATTGTGTTCGTCTGTCTCTACGTCTGTCTCTTGTCATGAAAAGTAAGGTTTCAACATGTTGATATGAAATATCTTTAAGTGTCCGTTTATCGATATTTCATAGTCGACATCTGAAATTTTACGTACCACCTTGAATGGCCCTTGCCATGAGGTCAATAATAAATTTCGTTTGTCTGGAAGTAACAGCAGTATGTCTTGATCTGGTTCAAGATTGATAGTTCTCGCACCCTTATTTGCGTATTGGCGGTAGATTTGACCCTTCCTCCCCAAAGCTGCCTTAGCTATGATACACGATTTCATAATTTTATCTCGTGTTTCTGTTACCATTTCATAAGGTGTTTTAGGGGTTGGAATTTCAATTGAATTAGTTACTACCTGATGATAAATTGTAAGGGGTCCACGTGGGTTAGCCCCGTATACTAATTCAAACGGTGAGAACCCCGTGCTTGAATGGGGAATCTCCCGATAGGCGAACAGCACTGTTGGTAACAGTGTATCCCACTCAGCTGGGTTTTCTGCTGTCACCTTAGCCAGCATATGTTTCAGATCTCCGTTAATTTTCTCCACGATTCCATTGCTGGCTGGATGATAAGCTGTTGTAAAATGTTGTTTAATCCCTAACATTTTTGTAAGGGCTTGCGTTGCAGCCGATATGAACTGGGTTCCACGATCGGATAAGATTGTACGTGGGAATCCGAATCGTGAGAACAAGTGTAGAAATACATTGGCAACGTCTTTGGAGGTGATGTATTTCAAAGCTACTGCCTCAACCCACCTTGAACATATGTCTACCATCGTTAAGATGAAGCGATTTCCTTTGCTGGACACCTGGTTCAGGGGTCCAACAATATCTACCGCCACACTCTCAAATGGCCTAGAAGCCAGTGTTGAAGGTTTCACTTCAGCTGTAGGATGTCTACCCTTACGTACTAGTTGTTGACAGACATTACATGAACGACAAAATAGTTTTATGTCATTACAAAAATCTGGCCAATAGAAATGAGCCTGAATTCTGGCCCTGGTTTTGTCGTATGCAAGGTGACCAGCAAACGGTGACTCGTGTGCAATCTTTAGCACAGTTTGGCGGTGTTGTACAGGTAACACCGTTTGCTGAATCTCATGGTTACCAGTTGTATAATAACGAGTAAGAATACCATTATTAAGTCTAAAGAACCATGATGCGTTCTTTGTTACTTTCGCTTTTTCTTTTAACAATTTCAGATATGGAGACACACTCGGATCAGCTTTTTGCTGGTCTATGAACTTTTGTCTGGTGGTATCATCCGTGCTAGTTGGTGATAGCAACAGTAGTCTTTCATCCTGTAGTGTGTCTTGGTGTTTAATAGTATCTGCTCTGGTTGTTGCATTAGCTGCGTTTAATTTTTCCCATGCAGCTATTTCTTCGTTCGTGCAATGTTTTAGTTGGGGTAAGCATCCCAAAATTAAATCAGTACAAGGGTTATCTAGAATCGCACATGTAAAGGTGCCAGAAAGGAAAGGCGTGTTAATACGGGCTCTTGCCAAAGAGTACATTTCAATATTACCCGAAAAAGTTCGGCACTTGACTGAGTCGCCTGTATAATCATCTGGGTTGACCAGTTCCTTTCTAAGACCTATAAGAGTGCTCCCACTGTCCAGCAAACATTGGCATGGTCTTTCGTTGACCAATGCATTGTGGAACACTAAATTGCCTCTGGAGGCTAATGCTGCGTTTACACTCTCAGTGGAGAATGGTACTGTATGCCCACATTCTAATTTTCCGTCTGCATGAAATTGGTGACATCGTTCACAACTGTCAAAGCTTAATATATCGTTTACACAACATACATCTTCAGATTGGTTAAAAGGTAATTCATTCTCGACTTCACACTCAGTCTCACTCTCACTATCAGAAGATGTATCAATTAACACTGCACTATGTTGGCCTTCATACGTTGGCGGCCCAGGCACTTATTTGAATAATGCCCGTAGCTAGAACAGAAGAAGCATTTGACTGCACGCCTGTATGCAGTTCTCTTGTTTTGTTGCTTCTTAATGACCATCTCAAGATGTGCAGGATAGTTTGGTGATTTATCACACATAGAATAAGTATCATGGAAAAGTTGGCAATAAACACATTTAGGCAATTTTTGGTCTTTCTTGTCGACTCTCTTAAATGGTTTTTTATTGCTACGATAGCTTTTAGGTTGGTCCTTAACAAAAGAGACTATTTCAGAGTCGATATTAGATGTTTTAAAAATATCCCTATTCGAGGAAAAATATGCCGAGCCTTTCTTTTCAAATTGTGCTATGGTCTCGATGTCTGACTGCTGAAGGAATTTAGCGAAAGGAGATGGTATAGTGGATATGACTTTATCCATGGCTATTAAGTTTTTAAGTTTTTCATAGTCTTTTCCAATGTTTGCCGCATTAAGCCATCTATTTAGTACGCTTTGGACATTTGAGACATAATCGATGAAAGTCTCACTTGGTTTTGGTTTTAAATTTGAGAACTGTACTTGATACCCAGGGGCATCAAGTAAGAAGTGTTGCATTATCCTATCATGGATGTACTGATAGTTAGATCTAAGATCAGTTGGTATCGATTCAATTACTTTAAGGGGCTCCCCACTAAGGTTCTTCATGTAAATCATAGCCCACATATCTATTGGTACTTGGTGGTATTTAAACTGATATTCGACATTTTCTGTCCAGGCTGATATGGAGTCTTCTTTACAGAATGGTTTAATAATATTCTTATATTTATTCAATTTATTTTCTTCCTGCTGACTCTTTAGTTTTGTAGCGGAGATCTCTAAGTGTGAATCTACATCCATACCTTTCATCTTTAACTGTGTCTCTGATTCAACTTGTATTTGTTTTTCCTTCACTCTTGCCATTTCATCTATCTCTTTTTGCTTTAGTTCTCTTTCCGGATCTAATTGCTTTTGCTTTAGTTCTTTCTCTTGATCTAATTGCTTTTGCCTTAGTTCTAATTCTTTTTGTTTAATCTCCTTATCATCCTCTAACTGCTTTTGCTTAGTTTCTTCAGCTAGTTGTGCCTCTCTATGTTTTATTTCTAATTCTTGATGTTTCATTTCTAATTCCTTTTGTTTTGTTATTTCAGCTAGTTCCTTCTGGTGTTGTCTTTCTCGTGCCCGTTCATCTCTTTCAGCATCTTTTGCTTCATTAAATTTTTGCTCAGCATATTTTTCTAACTCCTTTCCTGTGTATTGTAATACCTTGCCTGCTTCTATAAAATCAGCTAAAGTTGACATGTTGTTGGGTAATTGGCTAGGGCTGATAGGCACTTAAATATTTACTCAGTTATATTGATCTGCTAAGTTTTTAATTCCCTGTGTACAAAAATTATATCCTTAGATTGCATCTTGAAAACTGGATCACAAAAAAAAAATATACTAATAGATTACACGCTGAAAAAGAGATGCATTATTAATCATATTGCATTCAAAATACTTTGGGTATACTCATCTTAACATTCCAGATCAATCAGCTACCCATGTTTGGCACTTCAGGTCCAATCGTTTGGCACTACGACACACACCTCGTGTTACACTTCTAAACAGCTGTTGTTCTCCCTGGTTTACAAGAGCATCACCAATTAACAAATTGTAAACGATATATGACTTTAGACAATCTTGTACAATCACAATCACATGCCCCCGGACAATACAATGTAGTCTAATTAATATTAAATGTCAATGTCCTGTCTTCGTTCTAACGTCTTCTGCCTTCGTTACCTATTCTAGTTTAATCTATGGAAGTGTTGTGCAGACCGAGTTTTATTTGCCTAGCGAAAGTAGTGCCATCGTGACAATAATAAATAGAAAAGGTAAAGAAATAATTAAATAAATGCTTTTATATAAATATAAAAGTAATATTGTTCAAATAAGTAAATATATTCATTAAATAGTTATTATAAACCAATAATATATGATATAAGCCAAAGATTCAGGCGAGCAGCCGCTTTGCGATTTGTAAACAATCTGTCGCTGAATGCAAATGGCGTAACGCAGCTGTTTGTCAGTCGCGATACGTCACAGGCGCAGCGCTATTTTTAGATTGGAAAAATCAATATTGTCGCCGGCTGATTTTTCCTGTGTATTGCTCCGCCGTGAATCATATTTGACAAATGTTTGTAAATAAATACGTAATTATAAAAATAAATGATAGAAAACTATAATAACCATACTTACAAATCATAAAACATGTTCATAGAATACTAAACATTTCGATAAGCACAAATAAACACGATTGATCACGATGGGCACAGCTCAGCTCGCAACTTGTTCTGGTCTGCACACGTCATTATTCACTAACACAAATTAAACCCTGTTATTAACTGACAGTAATGCTATTTTCGAGCCGTGGGTGAGTGTTTTAGCTTGAACAATTGTCCAAGCTACACTTCTGACACCACTTTATCCTAGCCTGTCATCAAGCGATGCATCAGGCATTACGGGATAACTTCTCTCGCACCACACAAAAAGATTGTAAGTCGTACGAGAGGCATGGATTACACATTTTATTGCCACTGGCTCTTTACACTACATCAATGCACAAAAACGGTCGCTAATACATCACACAAGAATACACATAATTCCCTATCACTAGTCGTTTCCTAACCCTAATGCTAACTCTATCTACTTGGCTAAAGAAAACACGCATCGACACTAATCGATGCGCTCGCTATGAAGTCTGTCCCCGGTCTGACTCTTTTCCTCGCGTGGCTACACAGCACGCGGAAGGACCTTGTGTGCCCTTCGGCTTGTGCGTGCTGCATCACTCCGCACGCTTAGAGTAGCCGTCTCCTCTTGAGTGGTATTCCACTTCTCCGTGTCTATCACGTAGGCGTGATTGCGCCGTGACCAGAGTGCTTACTCTCTGATTGACACCTCCGTGTCTCATGAGAGAACTATTTAATAGTTCCCCTTCCTATCACCTACCCTGCCCTCATGTAGGGGCACTGGGTGACCTCTAATCTACTTGAGGTAGACCACTCTTTCAGGGTGGTCTTCACTACTCCTAATTGAGTCTTATCACACGTGGCTGTCATACACCGCCGGCTTCCTGCCGTTCTGCGTTCTGCGTATGACCAGCACACCCACTGACTACAAATACACAATGCATGGTTAATCTAATCGTCCATAGGAACTTTAGTTGATGCATCTTATAGATCTTACGATTGTATAATTCACTTCTTAACGTACTTAATATTGCTACTTCTACTCACGCATCTCACTTGTGACCAACAAGGTTTTGTCACGGCGTGTCTCTGCCCGCCGTTCTGGTCGAGGTGTTCTCAAAACTGTGTCAGCTATCTCGCCACCGCTTGTCGGCGTTTACGGCCCCGTCGTCAGGCGTCAGCTTCAGTGTGTTGCTTTATGATCGCCAACATTCACAACAGGAACATTCTTTAACTTTGGACTGCGTCTCAGATGGCTTCAATCGTTGCAAACGCTCTCCAACACTTTCAATCGACCTTCGTCTTCCACGTCTCAGCTCCGTCTCTCGAACCCTCGTTTTCCGGTCTTGACCTGGGCGCAGTCATGTGACCACATTAACTCCGCCCACTCGTGTAAGGTGTTCGCTTGATTTTCAACTGTGTGTCTTAGTGACATCGTTTTACACACTTGCTCTGTTTCTCGTATCCATCTCATGGTATTTGCAACCTTTTGTTTTTAAACAGCCTGCTAATGTACTTGTTTTGTTTTTTTTAATTAGTAAGTTCCTGAATTCTTGTGTGCATTGATTTGGTATTTTAATTGTTGTGTTGTTTTTCAATTTCTATGAAGTTTTTCACAGGCCATGCTTCTTTTGCCTACTTACATAATATTCTGACTTGTCTGTGAATAGCTTCATATTTGGCAGGATTATTTTTGTTGAGTCTTCTGGTTTCCATTAATTGTAACATTTCTTCAGTCATTCATTTCTAACGACCCACCTTCTTTAATTTTGGAATAGTTGTTTCTGCAGCCAAACTGGGTGAATTCTTCAACATTTCCCATTGATCATTCACACCTTGAAATTGGATCTCTAGATCAGACAATATATCAAATCTGTTCTGTACTTCTATGTTGAATGTGTTTTGTATTTCCTTGTCATTTCTCAGTGCACACAGATCATCCTATTATATACTTGACTTTCTTTAACTTTACCCTCAATGTACCTGTAAGTAATATGTGATCACTATAACAATCAGCATAGGGAACTGGTTTTGCATTTGTTAACGTATTTCGAAACTTTCTGCTAATCAGAATGTAATCAATCTAATTTCTAATCCTGCTGTCAGGACTCCATGTCCATAATCTTCTAGGGTGCTGTATAAACCATGTATTTCCTATAATCATTTCCTGCTGTTTTGCCCATTCTACAAGTCTGTATCCTTTTTCGCTTTTCTCTCCCAAACCATGGTTACCTTCAATGTATCCATCACCTTGATTTCCTACTTTTGCATTGAAGTCACCTATCATGATATTTATTTCTGAATTTTTACATTTCTTTAAAGCAGACTATTTCACTATAAAATTCCTCTATACTATCTTCACTGGATTCTCCAGGCATATCCTGATGTTATGATAGATCAAATACAGAGGTTCTAGACAGCTTGGGAATGAAAATAGAGGTGATGAAAGAAATAAAAAGAGGCAAGTGAAATATTTCAGTCACGTTAAAAGACAACAGTCTTATAAAAACCATACTTGAGAGTAAGGTTGAAGGCGAGCGAGCAAGAGGTAGACAACGATACACATGGGGATATAACAACAATAGATGGACGAACAGCAGTCTGGCACAATGTACAAACCTAGAGACAGACCGTGTTCGAGATCCATTGTATTGGAACCTTCATTGTGGAGACGACACCTGATGTATTGACAATAGATGATTCATGTCTGGGTATTTGAGTGAGAAGATATTTACACGGCACCGTTATTCACAACATGCTCGTGACTACAGTACCGTTCTCCATATGTGTAAGAGTGCAGGACGCTTTTGCTACTGAACTCGTCCACGCTGTGTAAATATGGGTCTCAGTTGTGAATGGAGACAACCGTACGTATGTGTTCTGACCTCCAAGTCATAATACAAATAACAATCTGCTGTTGGTTGTGAATTGATCGTGTCCGCTTTCGTGCTGTTTTTTTTTTTTTTTTTTAAGATGTTGCTATTTTTGCTGTTATTATTATTGCTGTCGCTAATGTTGTCCGTTTTGCTGCTGTTATTATTATTTTTGTGGCGGCTGTTGCTGCTGTTATTATTGTTGCAGTGGTTATTTTTGTTATTGTTGATGTTATTTTTATGATTGATGTTATTGGTGGTGTTGTAATTGTCTTTTTTTTAATTGCTTGTGGAGACCCTTCGCTGATGACGAGATAATGGAGTCATTTCCTACACCTGTCAGTGTGGATTTCAATGTTGACTTCTCGTTCAGAAAGCAATGGCAAACTACTGCATGTAAAATTATCTAGAAAGTCAACATGAGGTTGAGGTTGATCGCAACGTCCTGCAATGTTTGTTAAACTGATATTGCTGGCATGTCTTGTGTTGACTTCATTTGTTATTTCACTGTCCAAACTGAACAGATCCGGTGATAGTACACAAGCCCATCTAACACCGTGTTTAATGTGTTGAAAAGTTCCCAACGGGTTGTCATTTCTTCTTGCTGTTTTTAGTTGCAAATAAAATGTCATTATTAATCTCAGGTCCTTACCATCAACGTTGAAATTTTCCAACATTATAATTATTTTCACATGTTCACCTTATCAAATACCTTAGTGTAATCAATATAGCACAAGTATAGATCTCTGTTAATTTCAATGATTTTTTTTCTGGCAGTGTTCTCAATCTGTATATGGCATTTTTTGTTCCTTTCCCTTCCACAAATTCACGTTACTTATCTCCAATTTCTGCTTTTATTTTATTTCTCATGCTGCTCGTTGTAAGTGTCATTAAGCTATTTATGCGATATTCTCCACAATCCGTTGCACCAGATCTCTCTGGTAGATCTATACACTATCATCATATTATCTCCTGGGCAACCTCCCATAGCAGAAAACTGCTTCGGGATCAATGTTAAATTAGCGCAACCTGCCATCATGGAGCTACAAGAAGCTGAATGGACTAGACCTTGTGTACCCATGACCTGTCTCACACACTCTCATCCCAGGGAGTGCTCCTTGTGTACCTATGACCTGTATCAAACACTCTCATCACAGATAGTTCTCCTTGTGTACCCATGACCTGTCTCAAACACTCTCATCACAGGGAGTGTTCCTTGTGTACCCATGACCTGTCTCAAACCTCTCATCACAGGTAGTGCTCCTTGTGTACCCATGACCTGTCTCAACACTCTCATACCAGGGAGTGCTCATTGTGTACCCATGACCTGTCTACACTCTCATACCAGGAGTGCTCCTTGTGTACCCATGATCTGTCTCAAACACTCTCATACCAGGGAGTACTCCTTGTGTACCCATGACCTGTCTCAAACACTCTCATACCAGGGAGTGCCCTTGTGTGACCATGACTCGTTCAGAAGCAATGGCAAACTACTGCATGTACAATTTCTAGAAATGTCAACATGAGGTTGAGTTGATCGCAACGTCCTGCAATGTTTGTTAACATGATATTGCTGACATGTCTTGTGTGACTTCATTGTTATTTCACTGTCCAAACTGAACAGATCCGGTGATAGTACACAAGCCCATCTAACACCGTGTTAATGTGTTGAAAAGTTCCAACGGGTTGTCATTTCTTCTTGCTGTTTAGTTGCAAATAAATGTCATTATTATCTCAGGTCCTTACCATCAACGTGAAATTTCCAACATTATAATTATTGTTCACATGTTCACCTTATCAAATACTTAGTGATCATATAGCACAAGTATAGATCTCTGTTAATTCAATGATTTTTTTCTGGCAGTGTCTCAATCTGTATATGCACTTTTTGTGTCCCTTTCCCTTCCACAATTCTCACAGATTATGCTCTTATTACTCCATGCTGTCTGAACATTCTTTAAAGGGGCCTTTTACCCATATTCTCACATCTCAAAGATCTCTTGGTAAGATCTGTCCACTTCATCAAGGTATCTCCTTGGATATCTCCATGCAGCAAACACGTTCAACCAGATGCACTTGGTCCCAACCTGATCTCAACACTCATCATCAATATCTCCTTGTGACCTGCTGTCCAACATCATACCAGGGAGTGCTCATTGTGTACCCATTGACCTGTTTGTCTCCTTGTGTACCCATGACCTGTCTCAAACACTCTCATCACAGATAGTTCTCCTTGTGTACCCATGACCTGTCTCAAACACTCTCATCACAGGGAGTGCACCTTGTGTACCCATGACCTGTCTCAAACACTCTCATCACAGGTAGTGCTCCTTGTGTACCCATGACCTGTCTCAAACACTCTCATACCATGGAGTGCTCATTGTGTACCCATGACCTGTCTCAAACACTCTCATACCAGGGAGTACTCCTTGTGTACCCATGACCTGTCTCAAACACTCTCATCACAGGGAGTGCTCATTGTGTATCCATGACCTGTCTCAAACACTCTCATACCAGGGAGTACTCCTTGTGTACCCATGACCTGTCTCAAACACTCTCATCACAGGGAGTGCTCATTGTGTATCCATGACCTGTCTCAAACACTCTCATACCAGGGAGTACTCCTTGTGTACCCATGACCTGTCTCAAACACTCTCATACCAGGGAGTGCTCCTTGTGTACCCATGACCTGTCTCAAACACTCTCATCACAGATAGTGCTCCTTGTGTACCCATGACCTGTCTCGAACACTCTCATCACAGGGAGAGCACCTTGTGTACCCATGACCTGTCTCACACACTCTCATCACAGGTAGTGCTCCTTGTGTACCCATGACCTGTCTCAAACACTCTCATCCAAGAGAGTGCTCCTTGTGTACCCATGACCTGTCTCAAACGTTCTCATCCCAGGGAGTGCTCATTGTGTACCCATGACCTGTATCAAACATTCTCATCCCAGGGAGTGCTCCTTGTGACTGACCACGTTCACCTTACTTGTGTGACTACATTGTGTGTGCCCAGGAAACAAACCTCTCATTAAGCATTGACTTTCCACTTGCTCATATTGTTCACTCTGTATTTTATTCATCCCATCCCTTTTTCTTCGAGGCCACGGTTCGTGGCCTACTTAATGAAGGAACAATGGGTCACCTATTCCTCCGTGCATTCAGACCTACAACATTTCATGGCAGTATCACATGACAGACCTACAACATGTTATGGCAGTATGACATCACAGACCTACAACATGTGACGGCAGTATCACATCACAGACCTACAACATGCGTTGGCAGTATCACATCACAGACCTACAACATGCGTTGGCAGTATCACATCACAGACCTACAACATGTGGCGGCAGTATCACACCATAGACCCATACCAGGAAACTGCTTAAGGTCCCATTTATATCGGCCACGGTATCGCAGTGGCTCGTGAACACTCTCCTACTGACCCGCTTGTCATGAGTTAGTTCAGCATCGGCACGGATTAGGTACAGTTTGTCTGAGCCCCAGTACCAAGCCATGTCTTGGAAAGTAAAGTCGGCAGGCGTGTTATAGAACAATTCACCCGAATAGATCAACATGAAGAGATGAATAGACCAATATGAAGATTGACTAGATCAAGATGAAGAGATGACTAGAGTTGGTCTAAAAGTATGGGTTTAGCACCATTTGTCCAGTTCGCCTTAAGAATGTGAAAGGGACCTGTACTTACTTTTCTTGTGCCCTCTCTCAAGTTGCATCCATTTCCACTCTTATCATTCCACAGACACACATTCAAGGTACTAATCTCTGTTGTATCATCATTTCGCTCTATTTATATGTTATCTCCCTTTAGTAAATACAAAATGCCCATTGTTGCAAAAATTTTCAGAATACAGTATTCTATGGGAATTGCGATACAGTTGTGGCTGGACCCTGGTCTTCTACCAAATTGATTAGAGATAGTACAAGCCATATGGTTGTTTATGCTTGAAGAATCGCTCGCTATCTTGCATACATCGATAGGCACACAGACACACAAGACAATCACAGCTTACACATAAACTGAGGACTCACTCGTTGTCAGTATACTCTAAGTGTAATTCTGGCAACCCGCTGTGCATTAGATTCCAGCATTGGCCAGGATAGGCCTCCGCTCAATGCGTGGCACAGCAAGAAACATCATACATGTCTGCAATCTGTCACGGAGTCCCTACTCTCACAGATGCCTGGCCTTATGGTCTCTCTTCATTCGTCGCTTTCTGTATTCAATTCAAATTAAAAAACTAGTGACTAAATTGCGATTTGCATTTATCCAAAATTAAAGCAAGTCACGTCAGCGCTGGCCGTTAGGAAAAATGGCCTCTCGGCATCTGTCGTAGTTAACACTAGCACAGAGGTACGTTGGGGAATATTATAAATGGCTGTAACTACTAGTGTGTTCTTCTATTCCTACTGTGACTGAATGGAATACACCTTCTTTGAATCGCTAAAAGCGTATCGTAAATCTCTGTCAGGTTGGCTTAGTCAACATCACGAGATGATAACATCAACGTGAACAGATGATTACATCAACATGAACAGATGATTACATCAACATGAACAGATGATTACATCAACATGAAGTGATGATTACATTAACATGAAATGATGATTACATCACCATGAAGTGATGATTACATTAATATACAATGAAGATGACATCAACATGAAGTGATGATTACATTAACATGTTCAGATGGTTACATCAACATGAAGTGGTGATTACATTAATATGAAGAGATAATAATAGCAACATAAAATTATGATTCGATCAACATGAACAGATGATAACATCAACATGAAGTGATGATAAGATCAACGTGAACAGATGATAACATCAACATGAAGTGATGATTAGATCAACGTGAACAGATGATTACATCAATAACTCAACTCAACTCAACTCTACCTCATATACGAATGGTCCCGTTCAACTGTTTTGATAACTTGTATTTGGGTCCTATATTGTGTAGCTTGGTTTGAATCTTTCGTAGATCTGGTTGGTTGTTATCAGCTTCCTGGTTTCTGATTGGTTAATTTTGTTCATTCCTGTCTTGGACAGAATCGCGCACTTGCTGAGGCCTGGAGTTATTGTCTACCCACCCCGTCATATGGTGCTGTTTCCTTCAGGGAGCTCTACCATTCGTCGTTCCATCTGTTGTTTCTTCTCCTTCCACGTTTTGGGACTTCCTCGAATCTTCTTGTTCGTCTTTGATTTTGTGTCTTCTCTATAGTTCGATCTTGGTGGGGAGCGATTTGCCCTCACCCGACTAAATTGGTCTTGATCTGGGTAGTCGACCTCCTCCAATTCAATTACTATTTCTTCTTCTGATGGTTCTTCATCTGTCTGGGCCTTTACGTTTTCTGGTTCTTTCTGTGTTTTCAGCAGCTCCATCTGTTCTCTTTCTTCTTGAATTAGTTTTAGCGTTTCTTCTGTCTTTGCTCTCTCTTCTTGTATCTTCGACAGAGTTTTGTCAGTGTCAGCTTTTATGGCAGCCATTCGAGCAACATCCTGCTCTATCTTCTGCTGGACTTGCTTCAGGTCTTGCAGGATGCGCTGAACGGCCGTTATTTGGGTTTCTTGCGTCTTGTCACTCTTTTCCTCTAAGTTTTTGACCTGAGTTCTCAGGTCCTTCAGTTGGCCTTCCAATTGTGTTTTATCATTCTTGGTAAGTCGGTTGGTGGCCTCGTACTGCCTCCTGGCCTCCCTGTATGGCAAGTTAGATTTTATGGCAATCTTCATCGCTTCTTTGCTATCCTGGTGGCAAGGGCAGCCGAGGTACCTGGCGCCATGGTTGCCAAGGCAGTTGGCGCACTTTCTGTTGTTGTTAGGCCTCCTGAAGTCCGAGTCGTTCTTCGCTTGTTGGCACTGACTGTAGGTATGGGGACCAGAGCAGTACCTGCACACCTCCACATCACTCTTGCAGGTGGCCCGGGTGTGCCAGAACTTCTGGCACTTGGAGCACTGCAGCACTCTTGGTATGTAGTGCTCTGGTCTCTGATCTTTTCCGCCCCATACGATGTACGGAGGGATCACTCGGTCCTCTGATGTAACAATGACGACTGTAGAGGGGATGTTGTTCTTCCCGATGATCCGCTCCGCACTGATTATCTTGAGTTTCCTGTTTTCTTTCACGAGCATCTCCCTGATCCTGTCATTTGAGTGATGGGTCTGGACTCGTCTGATGACCCATCGTTTCATCATGCTGTGCCGGGCGGCTTCTAGTACTATGCCGTGGTGAAGCTGTATAGGTGCTCTTCTCCTCTTGTGCGATCTTCTGTAACAAGGCTGTGGTCTTTGGATTTTTCTTGATGGAGACCACTATTCCATCGGGTGTCTTGCGCAGCTGGTCGATGCTGTGTCTTCCCAGCTCGTTTTCCAACAGACTAATTATCTTGTCTGTTGGAAGCGCCGACAGTTTGGCTTCTGCCACGCTTGTCTGCTTGAGTAAAATTTTGCCGGTGAAGTCTACAATGGTAGTTGTTTCCTCCTGTGTGGAGGTCTCTGGTATATAGGGCTGCATCTCCTTGGTGTTGATTACTTCCCGGCTGCTGCTGGCTGTAGTTATGGTTTCTGCGATGGGAACGGTTTCAGCTGATGTCGGAGCAGGACTGCTGCTGTTTGAAGAAACGAGCACAGCAGTCGCAGCGGCCTTCCTCGCCTCTGCCTTCTTTTTCCGGTTGCATAAAGCGCATGTCTCTGCGCTGCACTTTAAACGCGAGGCATCCTCTGCGTTATCTGATTAGGCGACTTGCTCACAATAGCGCGTCGAGTCGGAATGTTTGTCATCAACAAGAAGTGATGATTAGATTTATATGAAGTGATGATTGCATCAACAAGAAGTGATGATTAGATTTATATGAAGTGATGATTGCATCAACATGAAGTGATGATTAGATTTATATGAACAGATGGTTGCATCAACATGAAGTGATGATTAGATTAAAATGCACAGATGATTACATCAACATGAAGTGATGAATTCATTAACATGAACAGATGATTAGATCAACATCAAGTGACGATTAGATCAACGTGAAGTGATGATTAGGTTAACCTGATTACATTAACATAAACAGATAATTACATCAACATCAAGACATGATAACATCAATGTGAATAGATGATTACATCAACATGAAGTGATGATTAGATTAACATGAACAGATGATTACATCAACAGGAAGTGATCATACATCAACATGAAGTGATGATTAGATCAATATGAAGTGATGATTAGATAAACATGAACAGATGATTATACCAACAGAAAGTGATGATTAGATCAACATGAACAGATGATTACATCAACATGAACAGATGATTACATCAACATCAAGTGACGATTAGATCAACGTGATGTGATGATTAGATTAACCTGAACAGATGATTACATCAACAGGAAGTGATGATTAGATCAACATGAACAGATGATTACATCAACAGGAAGTGATGATTAGATTAACCTGAAAAGTTGATTACATCAACATGAAGTGATAATTAGATCAACAAGAACAGATGATTACATCAACATCAAGTGATGATTAGATCAACATAAACAGATGATTACATCAACATTAACAGATGATTACATCAACATGAACAGATGATTACATCAACATGAAGTGATGAATAGGTTTAACATGAGCGAATGATTGTAGGAACATGAAGTGATGAATTCATTAACGTGAATAGATAATTAGATCAACATGAACAGATGATTACATCAACATTGAGAGATGATAACATCAACATGAACAGATGATTACATCAACATGAAGTTATGATAAGTTCAACATGAACAGATGATTACATCAACATGAACAGATGATTACTTTAAAATGAACAGATGATTACATCAATATGGACAGATTATTGCATCAACATTAACAGATGATTGCATTGACATGAAGATATGATTACATCAACATGGACATATGACTGCATCAGCATGAAGAGATGATTACATCAGCATGGACATATGGGATTTATAGAAGGGATATAACCCCAATATAAGGGAACTAAATAGACCCACTCGAATGCTCGAACAATCTAGAGCCTTCGAGAAGGATAGGTCAGTTTGCCTACAGCTCCGTGGACACAGGTGGAACCCGCCTACCGCGTGCCAGGACCTGTTCCACGAGAAGCTCGAAGAGAGTTACAGCCCGTGTCCGACCGAGACACGGTAGAGGGCAGACGGCGACTGGACACCGAAGGAGAAACAGGGCTTAGCTTAAGGGGGACTTGATAGATAGAAACCAAGTGTATTTAAGGATTGTTAATCATAAGATAGATGATAGAGTTTGCTGTGATGATTATGTGTATGATTGCTTTGTTATGAACTCCTGTGATATTGTAATTAGTGTAACTGGCTGCGAAACCCATTCTTCGCCAGCTTACTGTGAATAAATTATATCAGATAGTATCAGAATGGAGTTTGTTGCCTGTATGAACCCGAGTTTCATTTCCCTAGGTCTCTAGGACGTTGACAGGCTATTGGGGGCTCGAACCGGTTTTGGCAAGCTCAAGACGATTACTTCACTTTCCCGACAGCTCTTGGTTTTGCCAAGAAAAATATATTAACATTCATACACGACACAGTCTTAACTTTACAGCGACTATCTTCTCATCTGTTCATAAACTATCGTAGTCCCTCTAGAAAGTTACTTAGAAACCATGTTTATAAAATTTAACATTGACATGACTGGACAATAACTGTGACAAAATACTAAACTTTTCATTCCAACGACAGATTGTTCCCCGAAAAATTGTGTGCATGTAAATTGTTCTCCAGCAGTGGCAAAGAACCGGAGAACCAAACAACAACACTACAGAAAAGACCTATTAATCAGATAAGTCCCATTTCATGCTTATTGAATCCCTAAACGATACTCATATGTTTTTCATTGATGTAACATTTTTTTCTATGTATTTTTAATTGATTATATATACATGCAAATTTCATGACCATTTAAATTTAGTTTTATAGAAAGTGTGTATGTAAACATTAAGGGACATAACCAACTTTTGTATACCCAAACTATTTCCAAAGGGAGTTAAGTTCTAGAAATTTAACATTAGCTAAAGTTACAAAGTGTCAACACTGGAACAGTGCATTGAATTAGGAATTAAATTAGGTTATATTGCCGATAAACTGTCAGAATGGGCGCAAAAGACTCATTCAGAAAACATAGCGAGAGAAGATAGGGCAGCGGAAAGAGAACAAAAACGCCTGCAAATGCAAATGGAAGCCGAAGAGAAAAAGATGCAAAGAGAGACTGAAAAGATGCAAATGGAGGCTGAAAATAAAAAGTTAGAAATCGAAGCTGCTAGACAACAAGCTCAATTAAACGCAGAAACAAAAAAGTTAGAATTAGAATTAAGTTTGAAACAAAAGGAAATCGAAACGCAACACAATTAAATGAAACAAATGGAAATTGACTCCAACTTGGAAATTTCGGTAAAAAAATTTAAAGGAGAAAAGAAGAGGAACAAAAATACAACAAATATAAAGGCTTAGTAAAACCCTTTTCTGTTCGGAGATTCAATAATTACATATTTAGAGAACTTCGAGTGTTTAATGTCATATCATAAGATTTCAAAAGTAGATTGGGCATTTATCCTTATGAGAAACTTAGCATTAGAGCCCTTAAAAGTAATCGAAACAATTCCACAAGACATGAGGAAAGATTACGACTATTTAAAACAAAGAATATTACAACATTTTTTATTAGACACAGCAGGTTATCAATGCAGTTTTCAAAATTATACCATCACCCAACGAAAAGTTCATAGACTACGTGTCTACAGTCCCAAGATATTTGCACTAAATGGATCACCTCAGCGAAAACAAACAACAGCTATGATAAACTAAAAGAGCTAATAATAATTGACAAGATTATGAACACAATACCCACTCCTTTCTCTAAATTTCTGAGACAAAGTGATTGTAAGACTATTCAAAAAAGTCGAAAATAAAGGTAGTGCTTATTTCACAGCGAATCGTGACTTTTTTCAGTTAACTATGAGTCAGAATGAAACAGCAGCTGTCACAAACACCAAATATTCAATACCAAATGATAATAGGTTCAAACAACGCTCCATATTCACCAAACCAGTCCTGTGTCAATATTGTCATTTGACTCATGAACAGTACGCAATATGTGATAAATCACCAACCTATCCACATCACCTCCAAATGATGGTGGAAAAACAAAGAAACAAAAGAAACGCGTATAAGAGAGCGGTCAATGTCACTTTTGTTCAGCGTACGGGCTTTTTAGCGGACGTTGTGACGGCCGTAAGATGATGAAACAGGCCAATGCAGCATTAATAGATACATCTACGGATGAAGAAATCGAAGAGCTGAATGAATGTGACATCCAGAATGAAGTGAGAATGAATCAGGGAATGCTGTAGAATCATTAATACCATCAATAATAACACCTGTAACACATGTAAAAATTTCCCAGTTGGATACCACCCTGGAATGTGGCCATACAATCCCTATATCCAACGAAATGGCCAACGCAGCCTTAGCGTCAAAAGGCAATTTAAAAACTTCTAAAAGGTTTTGTGAATAACAAACTATGTACAATCATGCGTGATAGCGGAGCGACTCGGGTTTGGGAAATTAAAAGGACGTTAATTAATGACAAAGACTACACACACGACTATGTGACATGTCGCACATTCGCAGGTACCATCGAAAGATACCCCTAGCACGGGCCCAAATTCAAACACCTTTTGTTCAGGACAAGTGCTATGCGCGGTGTTAGAAGACCCTTGCGCAGATATTATTCTTGGAAATCTTCCCAACATAAGATCCTGTTCTGAAGAAGAGATCAAAGAATGGGAACGAAAAATCTGCATCCCAAACATCAAGCAGTGATTCCAGAACGAAAGAACACATTTGTATGTCTCAAACTGCCAAAAGCATAAGGGGGGACCACCGATGACGGAATTCCAAACGAATTCACAGAGGTGCACAAAAACAGGGCGGTTGAAACTTTCAATGACACCACCAGCATAAAACCTCGAATTGAGGATACAATCGAAAGAGCAAAATTGTGAACCTGTAAATGTGCAACAACAGACAGAATACGCCAATGTAGTGACAAAAACAAATGACTCACAAAACCCACGACGAACAACTTTACGAGTCGCTACAAAATTTTTTCACCCAATATTACCACCACTGAGTTTATCCAAGAACAGAAAACAATCCAACCCTTTCACATTACTTCAGATAATAGGATTAAAACCAAAATTAAAAAAACGCTTCTTGGACTTTCAAACTAAATAACAATATTTTAACGAGGTTATATACCAGAGATCAAGCCACGATACAACAAGTGGTTCTTTCCTCAGTTACACCGTGATAAAGTGCTTCATATAGCCCACGACTCACCTTTCGGAGGTCACATGGGTTATGAGAAAACCAGGCCAGAGTCCGGCCCAAATTTTTTTGGCCTAAATTTTGCCAGCACATAAAAAACTATTGTAAGTCTTGTGACATCTGTCAGAAACTAATCAAAAAGGGGACAACCCCTACTGCAGAAGTTCAATCAACCACAACTGCCTCAAGACCATTTCAAATAGTTGCGGTTGATTTAGTGGGACCATTAAACCACATTTCAAACAGAGGAAATCGTTACATTTTTACACTAGTTGATCTGTGGTTTTAAAATGGGCAAAATGATTCCGTTACAATCAATCTCCTCTAAAGATGTAACGGATGTATTTTACAAATATTCTCCCGTTTTGGCTTTCCGGAGAAGATAATATCAGATAGAGGAACGCAATTCATCTCTAATGCCACTCAATCGGTAACTAAGTTACTCGGCATAAAACAATGTTTTACAAGCCCCCACAGACCATCCGCGAACGGAATTTGCGAAAAATTAAACGGGGACCTAATACATATGTTATCCAAAGTGACAGCTGAAAAACCAGCCCATTGGGATACACTTCTCCCAACGGTGCTGTTCGCTTATAGAAAAAGTGCCGCATTCGAGCACTGGGTTCTCTCCTTTTAAATTAATATATGGAGCAAATCCAAGAGGACCTCTCTCTATTTACAGAGATATGATATCACAACCCGTAAACACCCAATTACCACTTTCCACCTATGATTTAGTCACTAACACCAGAGACAAAATCATTAGATCCTGTATAATCGCCAGAACATCTTTACAGGAGAAAGGTTTTATATACAGGCAATACGCCAATAAGGGTGCAAGAACTATTGTATTACAACCCAACCAAGAGGTGTTGTTATTATTACCTGACAAGAGAGATTTTCTTTCAACCTCTTGGCAAGGACCATTTGGAGTTACAAGAAGAATTTCGGAAGTTGATTACGAAATTTCTTTAAATGGCAAATTGAAAATTTTCATGTAAACATGTTAAAACCTTATTATTACAGTGACATAGACAACCAGACAGAGAGAACAGGGGACAATAACAAGACTGACAAGAACGACAACCAAAACGAAACAACAGCTCCAACCAGACTTCTGAACGACACTACTACAAACGAAAATCTAGACGAATCTACAGTAACGAGAAATTCTCTTGACAACGAGGACGATGAAGACAATTTCACATTAGCGACAATTTTTCTTAACGACAAAGACGACGAAGTCAACGACACATTAGCAACAATTATTCTGGACGATGACGACAGTGACATTGAGGACAATTTACAAACAGTAGCATCAGTAATAAATCAGACTGACATAGACAACATTGAAATTCCTGTACCCATCATAAACGACAACGGTACAGTACAGAACATAAAAATCCCCGACACTTTGACACAACCGCAACGACAAGACTTTCTGTCTCTTCTTAACGACTATAAAACTATCTTCTCAAACAGACCTGGACGGACTGACAAAATAACGCATTCCATCATTTTGACAGATTTAACACCTATCAAGTGTAGCCCATACTAAATTCCATTACATTATAGGTCAAATCTGGATAAGGAAATATTAGACTAGAACGAAAAAAATAACCCAAAAATCTATGTCCGAGTACTCTTCTCCAATCGTCCTCGTAAAAAAAAAAGGACCAAACCTTTGTTTATGCATAGACTACAGAAAATCAACATAGTAACAACGACAGATGCTGAACCAATGTACAGTTGTGAAGACCTTATTTTAAATATGTCTAAATCATCTATTTTTTCTAAACTTGTTTTAACGAAAGGATACTGGCAGATCCATTATCTCCCTCTTCAAGGCATATAACCGCATTTTCAACACCATTGGCTTATATGAATGGAGATATCTTCCTTTTGGCCTGAAAAACGCACCTGCCACATTTGTTAATTAACCAGACTTCTATTACACGGCATCAAGGATGTACAGTCTTATATAGATGATATTTGTATCCATTCTACAGACATGACTTCTCATTTAGCACACCCCGACAAGTCTTCAATCAAATTCTTTTTTTTGGACTCACTGTCAACCTTCCAAGGTTGAAATAGGCTATAGCCCAATAGACTTCTTAGGTCATAGAATTTCAGAAGGTAAACTACTCACAGATGATAGAATTGTATAAAAAATCCTAACCTGCAAGTCCCAAACTAAAAAAAAAACAGGTCAGGAGTTTTTTAGGGCTCATAAACTATTATCCCAAAAATTATACCAAACTGGCAGAAATCACATCATTTTTTTCAAATTTGTTGACCAAAAGTCAACCAGATAAATAGTAAAAAATATCAGTTTAGAGGATGAAATTTTGCAAATTGAAATCCATTTTTCCAATCCACCATACTGAGATTCCCAAAACATAGATTTACCATTTATATTAACCACAGATTCAAGTGCATCGCAATCGGAGGATGTCTGATGCAAGAATATGAAGGCGTGAAACATCCAACCCTGTATGTCAGCCGTAAATTGAAAGCGGCGGAAACCAGGTATTCCACAGCTGAGTTGGAAGCCTTAAGTTTGGTTTTCTGTGTTCTTCGATTATCTAAGTTCCTCTTAGGCACCCACTTCGTTTTTTGACAGATAATGCGCCACTGCTGGTCATTAAAGAAGAAACCCAAAAGAACCATAGATTAGCAGATGGTGTCTTCTGTTACAGGATTTCGATTTTGAAACCCATCATATTAAGGGCAAGATAATGTAATTCCCGATATTTATCAAGATTACCAATGCACCAGCAGATTGACACTATTACGTTGATTAGTGACCATATGATAAGCTGTAATATTTTATTCTGTTCATAAAATTCAGTGTACCC
Source organism: Cepaea nemoralis (assembly GCA_014155875.1). NCBI lineage: Eukaryota > Metazoa > Mollusca > Gastropoda > Stylommatophora > Helicidae > Cepaea > Cepaea nemoralis. The sequence continues at coordinate 42,700 of JACEFZ010004518.1, forward strand.
CTACACTTACTGTAGAACTGTAGAAGTGCCCACAGCCTATTCAATACGCTATTTATAGCTATCAAAACATAAACTTGAGAACCACTAAGTTGTATTATGCCACATTGGCATATAGCAGTGCATCAGAAACAATCCGAACTGTGGATATTAAAATTTGTGAATTTATTTAAAGTTACCATGCGAATATTAAGAACTTTGCATACGAGTGAATTCAATGGACTTCGCCAACTAAAGGAACAGAACATCGCACATAACCGCAACGATATAGTATGACTATTACGCATAGAGAGACAACAAACAGGAATGTGACACCAATACTTACCTATGAACTGTAACATTATTTGAAAACACACGGACAAAGAACGACAACACACGGATCGTCATGGATTTAATTAATTTAATGTTATTAGTTAAATGTGTATTTCATTTTTGCATTACTATATACATAAAATTGTGAACATGTCAATTTTCATTTTTATCATAATATGTCATAACATTTTTATTCATGTTTAAAATTTTCTTCCAAACACAAACTGTTTCAATTTAACTTATACACCCTTTTTTATCACCAGTACAAAAAGTACTTGGCGCTTTTAATATAACATATCGCCAGTCTTTTTTTCTAAGGGCGACAACATTTACCTCAACTTAATTTGTATATTTTAACAAAATACTATATTGAATGAAAGGTGTACGAATCAGAGAGTAAATGAATTAAATGAGAGAACGATATACTGAGCGGACAAATTGTACGCAAAAAGTATTCATTTTAATTTGTCTGCGTTTTATGTAAAATGTAACACTTGTCTAAATTGTGTATACATGTTTAGTATTAAAAAAGAATAGGTTCATTCTAAGAATCACTGTTTGAATACCCTGTTCATGCGTTAAAAAATGGCGTAATTCATGACAAAAGGGTATTCCAGCTCGTGACACTTAGAGGTATACTACACCCACATACACACACGTAGCACACACTTTATACATTAGGTAAGACATACTCATAAAACTAAACACTAACAATTAAATCACATACATTTTATTATAGCAAGTAACAAGGCAGTAAACACACTAACAGGCAAACAAGAACATAAGTAGTTACTTGGGAGAAAACAAGAGTATGTATATATATATATATATATATTATATATATATATATATATATATATATATATATTATATATATATATATATATATATATATATATATATATATTATATATATTGGGCACTATAAAACATACGGAAGTAAAAGTATATCAAAATACACATTTAGGACAAGAATTGCAGGTGTTCTTAAATAAGCCAAGACAATTTGTCTTGTTAGTTAGTAGTTAGTCGACAGATCATCCTCGTTGCACATCGAACCATTCAGTCCATAAGTGCTCGGATCCCCTCCTCAGCAAATCCCGAAGCGTGTAGCGGCTAACGACGCAGTTCTGTGTTGGTTTATCAATCTTCTTTGGCTTCCTGCGTAGTGTTCTTGTTTGGCCACCCCTCTTTAATTTGCTGCTCCCGCAGTCTGGCCAATGTTGTAGATTCACAGTCATCACTTGGTTCTCGCAAAAGTCTCACTTCTCGTAGAGCATTCAGAATGTCAGCCTGGTCCATGGCGCGTCCGCCTCCACAGTAGCCTCACCTGCGAGCTTGTCAGCCCGCTCATTCCTTGTACTCCCGCATGACCTGGCACGAAGATGAAACTAATCTTTGCCAGCCGAGACCGCTTCAGAGGCAGCAACCATTCTCTTCGGATCGACCCCTCCTCTATCCTCTTGATCATGTTCATTGAGTCGCTAAGGAAACAAGCCCTAGTGAATGTCTGTGTCTCGAGCCATGTTATTGCTTTACTTACTGCCATGACTTCCATGGTCAGGCTACTTGTGGTTTCAGTGAAAGCACCAGAGTCCTCCTTCACAATTCTCCCTCCGGCCCGAGCTGTAAAGGCCATGAGCTTCTCACATGTCGGACGACCGACCCATCTGTGTAGATGACCGCGTCACCGTCTAGCGAATTCTCGAAAATCAACGCTTGTACTTCAGCCTCCACAGCAGCCGCATTTTCTTGTCTGCATTTTCTATCTAGTTGGATGCAAACTGAAAAGGATGTGCAGAAGTCTGTTGGCACTTGCACCCACTCCTCGCCAGGTTCTAAGTCCTCAAGTGAACACACCTGTTGAAGAATGTCTTCGGCTTGACCCATCCACGACCGTCCTCTTTTTAACCTGCTGCCCTTCACTTTCCTAATTTCACTATGCAGTGGATGTTGTGTGTTTGCGTTAATTCTGAGGTAGGCGCGTGCCCTGCAAACTTGTATTCTCTCTTCAATGGTTGGAAAATCAAGAAGGTAGCGCATCGCCCTGCATGCTGTATCTCTTGTACATCCAAGAATAATGCGCATAGCTTCATTCTGTATCCTTTCTATCCTTTCTATCTGCTTATGGCTGAGAGTCAGGATTGCCATTGCATACTCCAAAACAGACATGACCAGCCCCTCGTACAGAAGACATAGATGGCGCTGCTCACAGTTTGCTGCCGCCATCACCCGCATCGCTGCCAAACCCCGCTTGGCCTTTGTTATCACCTGGTCTATGTGCACTTATAAGCAAGGCTTCGATCAAACCGTATCCCCAGGTAATTCATTGCCTGCGTTCTTTCCACCGTCTCTGAACACAGCATTACAGTTGGTGTTGGAATGTTGACAATATGATTATTCAACGAGAACCAAGTCACTGTTGCCTTTGTTGGGTTACCATTGCCCCAGCTTCATCACACCAAGTACTTATGCGATTGAGTTCGGTTTGTAGTTCCACAGCAACCTCCTCTCTATCCTTACCCTGACGATACACTAAAACATCATCGGCATACGACAATGTCCTGCCAGGTCCAGTGATCTGCTCACTGGTGATTCTCACTGTGTAGGCGTTGAACACTACCGGAGATAATGGTGATCCTGTGGTAGGGCCCGGATATATTGTTGTTGGTTCCGAAGTCCAACTGCCACATCTAAAAACTACTTTTCCCTTGGTAGAGGGCTGCAGCGATCCAACTAAGGAGGAATTGACTTACGTTTAGTTCAAGAAGCTGAAACATTAAAAAATCCAGTGGTACTCTGTTGTATGCGTCCTCAAGATCAATCGCTGCAGCAACGGTTTCAGTGCTGAGTGGAAACCTTCATAGACATCATGGGCAAAGACTGCTGCATTGGTCCAGGTTTCTCTTTTTGGACGGTACCCACCCAGGGTAGGTGGGAAAACACCTTGCCTCTCTAGTTGGCTTGATATTTTCCTGGCAATTACCTTCTCCAGCAGCTTGCCTATTGTATTCTGCATGGTTATAATTCGATATCCCTGAATTTTTTTGTGGTCTTTGTCAGGCTTCGGCGAGGGAATCAGATAGCTTTGTAACCATTCCTCCTTGATGCTAGCACTCCCTATACTGTTGTTGTACATGTCTGCTAGTTTCTCTAGCTCATTGTCGGTACACCTATTTATGTCGTCGTATCTTATGCCCTCAGGACCTGGAGCACTGTTTTTTGATCGTCGAAGCACAGCCTTGATTTCTTTCACTGTCACTGTGTCTTCCTCCGAAGTGTTCTGGGCCTTGCATCTGTCTGAGGTGACCTCCTTGGCCAGATTTCGGCATCCCATGTCTGTCTGGTTGCCCTGCTCAAGGTAGCGTTCAAGAGGGCTTTGCCCTTGTCCTCGTCAGTCCTCTGCCAGGTGAGGTCAGCACCTTGGAAGTCTGAAATGCTCTTATTCTGACTACACCACTCATGCTTTTATGTAGTCGCCAGAACAATTTCAGTGACTTGTCTGTGCTTACTCTTTGACACACCTCTGCCCATTTTTCGCTTTTAACCACCTTGACCAGTTTTTTGAATTTGTCTTGTTGAGACTCTCTAATACAGAGTTCATTATCCTGGTATCAGATGGATACTTGAGAAGGGCGCGGTTGCAAATACAACTGGAAGCGTCAGGGAACTTCAGTCGGATAAGCATGTTTAAGAATATGGAAGAGATAGGAGCTCTTCAGCAATCACCCTGAATTGTTGTACGGGGAAATACATGAGTTATTAGTGCAAGTATATAGATTACCAAGTTCCCATCCACGAAACTACCACCACCAACTTCATGTGATCCTATGACAGAATTAGTACAGACTAATTCCATATAGTAACCCATAAGAGCGGGGAGAGGGAACCCTGTCAAAGTCTGACATGGGGTCGGTATGGACATAAAGATAGAAGGGATTTATAGAAGGGATATAACCCCAATATAAGGGAACTAAATAGACCCACTCGAATGCTCGAACAATCTAGAGACTTCGAGAAGGATAGGTCAGTTTGCCTACAGCTCCGTGGACACAGGTGGAACCGACTACCGCGTGCCAGGACCTGTTCCACGAGAAGCTCGAAGAGAGTTACAGCCCGTGTCCGACAGAGACACATTTGAGGGCAGACGGCGACTGGACACCGAAGGAGAAACAGGGCTTAGCTTAAGGGGGACTTGATAGATAAAAACCAAGTGTATTTAAGGATTATTAATCATAAGATAGATGATAGAGTTTGCTGTGATGATTATGTGTATGATTTCTTTGTTGTAAAATCCTGTGATATTGTAATTAATGTAACTGGCTGCGAAACCCATTCTTCGCCAGCTTACTGTGAATAAATTATATTAGATAGTATCAGAATGGAGTTTGTTGCCTGTCTGAACCCGAGTTTCATTTCCCTAGGTCTCTACGACGTTGATATATATATATATATATATATATATATATATATATATATATATATATATATATATATATATATATATATATATATATATATATATATATATATATATATATATATATATATATATATATATCTTGCTCTCTCTCTCTCTCTCTCTCTCTCTCTCTCTCTCTCTCTCTCTCTCTCTCTCTCTCTCTCTCTCTCACACGCCTATAAATGCTAAATAATCCATCATACCACAAGCACACATACACACAATGTGCCATACCATCAATCACACATGGGATGATTAAATCTCCAATGACCGACACAACACATAACATCTCCACATGACAAACACAACACATAACATTTCCACATGACCGACACACATAACATCTCCACATGACCGACACAACACACAACATCTCCACATGACCGACACAACACATCATAACATCTCCACATGACAAACACAACACACAACATCTCCACATTACCAACACAACACATATCATTTCCACATGACCGACACAACACACAACATACCCACATGACCGACACAACACACAACATCTCCATATGACCGAAAATACTAATAACATGTCCACATGACAACACAACACATAACATCTCCACATGACAACACAACACATAACATCTCCACATGACCAACACAACACATCATAACATCTCAACATGACCGACACAACACATAACATCTCCACATGACCGACACAACATCTCCACATGACCGACACAACACATCATAACATCTCAATATGACCGACACAACACACAACATCTCCACATGACCGACACAACACATCATAACATCTCCACATGACCGATACAATACATAACATCTCCACATGACAACACAACACATAACATCTCCACATGACAACACAACACATAACATCTCCACATGACCGACACAACACATAACATCTCCACATGACCGACACAACACATGAACATCTCCACATGACCGACACAACACATAACATCTCCACATGACAACAAAACACATAACATCTCCACATGACAACACAACACATAACATCTCCACATGACCGACACAACACATAACATCTCCACATGACCGACACAACATCTCCACATGACCGACACAACACATCATAACAACTCAATATGACCGACACAACACACAACATCTCCACATGACCGACACAACACATCATAACATCTCCACATGACCGATACAATACATAACATCTCCACATGACAACACAACACATAACATCTCCACATGACAACACAACACATAACATCTCCACATGACCGATACAATACATAACATCTCCACATGACAACACAACACATAACATCTCCACATGACAACACAACACATAACATCTCCACATGACCGACACAACACATAACATCTCCACATGACCGACACAACACATGAACATCTCCACATGACCGACACAACACATAACATCTCCACATGACAACAAAACACATAACATCTCCACATGACAACACAACACATAACATCTCAACATGACAATACCACACATAACATCTCCACATGACCAACACAACACATCATAACATCTCAACATGACCGACACAACACACAACATCTCCACATGACCGACACAACACATCATAACATCTCCACATGACCGATACAATACATAACATCTCCACATGACAACACAACACATAACATCTCCACATGACAACACAACACATAACATCTCCACATGACCGACACAACACATAACATCTCCATATGACCGACACAACACATAACATCTCCACATGACAACACAACACATAACATCTCCACATGACCGACACAACACATAACATCTCCATATGACCGACACAACACATGAACATCTCCACATGACCGACACAACACATAACATCTCCACATGACAACAAAACACATAACATCTCCACATGACAACACAAACACATAACATCTCAACATGACAATACCACACATAACATCTCCACATGACCAACACAACACATCATAACATCTCAACATGACCGACACAACATCTCCACATGATCGACACAACACATCATAACATCTCAATATGACCGACACAACACACAACATCTCCACATGACCGACACAACACATCATAACATCTCCACATGACCGATACAATACATAACATCTCCACATGACAACACAACACATAACATCTCCACATGACAACACAACACATAACATCTCCACATGACCGACACAACACATAACATCTCCATATGACCGACACAACACATAACATCTCCACATGACAACACAACACATAACATCTCCACATGACCGACACAACACATAACATCTCCATATGACCGACACAACACATGAACATCTCCACATGACCGACACAAAACATAACATCTCCACATGACAACACAACACATAACATCTCCACATGACAACACCACACATAACATCTCCACATGACCGACACAACACATAACATCTCCATATGACCGACACAACACATCATAGCATCTCCACATGACCGTCGCCACACATCTTCTGTGGGCTAATTGTGAAAACTCTGGTATTTACAGGAATAACAACATGACTTGGACGGTTCGATAAAGACTGACTCCAACATGACTTGTGGAAGAGATCATCGTCAACCGTGTCTCTTAGGGGAGGTGGAATACTCCAATGTTTGGTACTGGGTACTTCTGTTTCATTCATTTTCCATATATATGTTATTAGTATAATGAGCCGTATCACGAAGATATTGCTAAGAATTATCACGCAAAGAGTTGGGAAGAAAATACAAACCGAAATAGGAGAAGAACAATGTGGGTTTATAAAAGGCAGGGGCACAGTAAATTCTGTGAACATGCTGTGAACAGTAATTGAACGTTATATAGAAGTAAATAAAAATATACATCTTTGCTTTATTGACTACACAAAGGCTTTCAATAATGTGATACATGTAGACATGATAGAGATGCTTGCTGATTGTGGTTATGTCGGGAGGAGAATGCTGTACCTCACCTGGGCCTACCCCGTAATGAAGTCAAGCTAGAAGGATGGGACTAATTTCGTCTGGAGGGGATGGGTCTTTGGAAGCCTAATTGTGTCCTATTTGAACTTCTAGGGGTTTCCCAGGAATTTGATTGATTTGCCTCTCAAACTTAGTCATTTCCCAGAACGGAGATACTTATCTAGCTTCGTGTCCCCCACTGTATCCATTTTCTCTTATAGGTGAAACAAGAACGATTTGTATAATTTTAAGTTCTCCTTTATGAATAACCTGGAACCTGGGTGCTTACAATAGTACAGAACGTTGCTGTCTATTCGTGGTTACCAGCCCACCTTTCGTTCCCAGACTCTTCAGTATGTGATTTAGTAATGTTACTAAACACGTAGATAAAAGTTTTTGTCACATCACAATGTACTCGACAAAAGAGGAAGTAAAACTGAAATCTGTTTATTGAATAAAATGCTGTGGAAAATTAAACGCAAGTTGTGCATTTCTGAAACATGGAATTACAATAATTAAATACAATCCTGTAAGGATCATTTAAATCCCATTTGATCTAAGAATGGATAGCAACTGTGCTTAACCACAAGTTCTTCCTAACAATGTCTCTGAGTTACACACAAGTTATGGAATTTCCATGGGTTGAAGATGTTATAAATAAATAAAGTTCTCTAAACACATTTATAACTGTTGTTATTAATTTCTGTTCTCAGTCCATTTTGGCAATAGTTCTTAATTTCCTTATAGTTCAAGGGAAATCAATTCAGTTCATTAATGTTGGTGGTTAGATGGTAATGGGTCTGACCTGCTGGCTTATGGGAAGACCCCAAGAAACACTGAGCACTAGATTCTCTGGAAAGTTATTAGGTAGGTAGCTCCTCTGTGAACTGTTTTGCATCAAGATAAGAAATAACTGATTCGGGGTAACTGACCACTTGACGTAATGCAAGAATCCCTAATGTTCTCCAGCTGATCATTGGCATTGGTTCTAGTTTTGTCCCTCCTTCACTCAACAGTCCGTCCATCCATGTGATAAGGTTGCGATAGATCTGCAATGGTTATGCGATAAGTTTGTGATACATCTGCAATGGATCTGTGATAATCTGCTATAGATCTGCAATGGACCTGCGATAAATCTTCTATAGATCTGCAATAATCTGCCATAGATCTGCAATAATCTGCGAACACCGTCTTCCTCGCCTATTGTGAATAAACATGGTGATCCTATTTATATATGTTCAACTGATGATAGTTCTCCAGCTGACAAGAATGGAAAGGGATACAGATAGAAGTGATAGGCAGAAAAAGATTCAGGAAGTACCTACAAGTTAAGAGCTACAGTGTCTCTTCTTTGTACTGGTATCAGGCATCAGCAATTCATCTGGCAAGCTACCTCTTCTTTTGTTCTTGTACATAGTAATCTGTTTGAGCTGATGTTCTCACAGAGGACAGACACAGAGAATGACAAGGCTAGTAGATGAGTGATGGAGAGTTCATGAAGGAATACACCCAGCAAGATCTGATTCTGAACAGCGATGATACAGGGCAGGGTGATTATGCATATCATTCATATAAACTCATGTTACCAAATCAGAGCTGTCTCAGATGTTTAGTCTGCCTAGTTACTTTTCCTGGTTAATTCCTTCCCACTTCATCTGTCATTACCTTTACCTACTTCTTCCAACACTGGGGTGATATTTCCCATGCTAGTTAGAAGTGATGATGCATGAAAGCATATTATGTGTTTTCCTTTACTTACTTTTTCAAACAGGGAGGTGATTAAATAAAATAACATTCCATAGGCTGAATCAAAGCAATAATGTAAGAAGCGTATAATGAATATTTTCACTCATAAGTTAATACACTGATTGTCATGTGTATGGTATGAATATTGAGGTGCAAGTGAAGTACTCATTGTGAAATTCACACCACTTCTCATCCATTAACTCAACATATATACAGAGTGATAGAGAGATGAGATGACAAAGTACAACTCATTCTCTCATTCTAACACCAATCTTCTTCTTCTTCGTTCACTGGAGTGCCTGGACTGAGTTGTTAGCTTGACTGCAGTTCGATCAGAGTGCTAGATACAGTGGTGATCATTTCACAACTCGTTCGAATATATCACAGCAGTTTAAAACGCCTGGACCTGTCATTGATGCTAATCAGTCATGCAACACAATCTTTCTTCACACCACTGGACGTATAAAGACAAGAGGAAGAAAACTTTCATTCCTCCTTCTCTCAATTCTCGTGTGTTGAAGATTGGCCAAGTGGATTCTAAAGGGGGCAGCGGTCAGCACAGAAATCATATCTTGTCTTTTACTAAACCTGCTCTGAATGCAATCAGAAAGCTATAAAGGGTTTAGATTAGAATAGCAATCTGGGCTTAGACTTGCCTTTTCTCACAGCTTATGATATAGTGTACGTACAGCACTTCTATTGGAAACAAAGATAAGATGGAGTCAGATATTTTCTAGACAGTGAATGCGGAATAGCCATTGCCCGAACAGGGAGAGAAGTGGCGGCTATCATCCAGATGTAAGAATATTTATTCTTTCGTGATGGAACTTCATACACCAGAACTCACATACACCAAAGCTTTACCTGACGCATTGTGTCGCTACGTATCCGTTTTACGAGGCATTCGGACATGATTCAGGAGAGGGACACACAAATTATAGATACTCCATAACGAAAACCCAACCGGCTTCTGGATATCAAACTGTATGTGCCAGATCAAGGCTTATCTCTACCCAGCAGCCTTGCAACGAACGCTATCAGTGTTAGGTCAACCAATGTTTCACAAGATTCGAACACTTACCTGTCCATCATTGGGTGACCCTCTATTTTTAGACGTGATGCCACATCCTGACATTCCGATGCTTCTAGCGCAGGGCACTTTGTAGAACAAATGGTGTTTAGAGTATGGATGTGCAGCTGGGGTAATGAACTGAGGTGCGCAAAATGCGACACTGATCTACAAATTGATGGGAAAGACTTATACTTGTGAAAAACATATATTGGAAACATCAAGCTGCCAGCAGAACTGATAATGAAGTAGGTCAATATCAGCCATTAATAGAGAGTGTGAGGACAGGGATGTGTAATGTCTCCAGATCTTTTTTCCCTGACAGTGAACTATTTTCAGAAATGTAGCAAGATATGAAAGGAATCATCATTGGAGGACATAACATCAATAACATTAGATATGCAGATGATACATTAGTGATTGCAGACATTGAGCAGGATCTGCAACATTTAGTAGATGCGGTGTTGCACACAGTGAACAACTAGGATTAGAATTAAATTGTAAGAAGACACAGATTATGGTCGTCACTAGGAAGAAGGAAATACCACATAATTACAAGTAAATGGGAATATTCTTAAACAAGTGAATCGGTATTATTATCTCGGAACTGTCATAACATCTGATGAGAGATGCCTTGAAGAGATTAGAACAAGAATCGCCATGGCGAAGGTAGCCTTTTGCAAGATGAAAAAATATGTACCAATAAAATGATAGTCAATTGCTACGAGAAAAAGAGTGTTGAAGTGCTTACTAGAACCTATACTTTGTAGGAATGTGAACGTTGACATGAGCAATCAGCTGAAAAACATCTGATGGCTGTGGAATGTGTTTTCTAAGAATAATGCAAAGAATACCACGGACAGACGAGAAATTAGACGTAGACAGTCAAACATTTTTGAACATGTTAAGAGAAGAAATAATTTAGAAAACTTTGTGACAATTGGCAAGATCGAGTGGAAGAGAGCAAGAGGAAGGCAGAGAAGTAAATACCTGGATGGCTTTACCGCTTGGCAAGGTCGAGACAAGAACACTGAACTGATTTACAACTCTGGTGATCGAGTAAAATGGCGAATCATGATCGCCCATGCATACCGGCATGGCACATGATGGATGGATATAGTTACAGCTTTTTTCTTGTTTCTTTTCAAGATAGTTACTTCAAAGGTGTTGTTCCAACGTAATATATGGAATATATATTGATGGAATATATACTTATAAAGGAAACATGTAAACGGTACAACCACTGAAACGCGAGTTGATTAAAGTTACCAGCCATGAATACAGACATTCCATTGCAGGACGTTACGTTCAACCCCATGCTGATCTTTCTAGATAATTTTACGTTTAGTAGTTTGTTATTACTTTCTGAAGGGAAAGTGAACGTTTAAATTCAACCGGTGTATGGAATGAAACCACTACCAATCCTTCTGCGCTATGAATTGTAAGTGTCAGTGTGTTAATCCTATCGGCCACGCTTACCTCTGGCTTCCCAAATATTGTCTCTCCATCCACGAAGAGTTAATTGAGGAATATGACACAGTGGAGGGCAATCTAGATAACTTCACGGCACTGCATAGATTCTACCTTCAGTCACTCCCTTACTTACACCTTACGGCAGTACTGACATGTATCAAACTTCGGCCTGACTACAACGAGCGCACATCAGTCCCCGCGGCTAGTTGGAGTTACGGCAGTGCCGAATGTCTTATGTTCGTTTTTGAGTGCTTTAGTCTCATGTCCATACTTTGTCCAGCTCTGGGCAGGGGACATAAATCACAACCACAAGACAGACAAGTCGAGTGGTATGTGTATTCAATATAAACAGTATTCCCCATCAATATCTGAATACAACAATAACGTCAAATCAGACCACGCCCAAACATTATCAAGCGGGAGAAAATAAATAGAATTGTATGTTTATTGCAGCTTGTTGTCATGAGTAGTACAGTTTAAGAAACACCACGTTGTTCTGTAACTACATAGCGAGAACACTTCATGCGTTGATGCCAGAGATTTCATACTAGTGAAAATAGCAAAGATGTGCATTGTTGGCACAGACTTGAGTGTTTTAATACGACTCACGAGCTCATGCTGCCTTGTGGCTGAGATATTCTGATATACGTTTCCTTCTATCTCAGATAGCTGTTATCTAGACGTGCGGAGACAGATGTAACTCATTGTGTGTGTGTATGTGTGTTTGTGTTTGTGTAAGGGAGGGAGGGAGAGAGAGGGAGGGAGAGAGAGAGAGAGAGAGAGAGAGAGAGAGAGAGAGAGAGAGAGAGAGAGAGAGAGACAGAGAGACAGAGAGAGAGAGAGAGAGAGAGACTCCGCGATATGAAGCAGTGTGCCACAAATCGTGTCTCCAGGACGAGACAAACTCGTGACCAATCTTCCAACCGACTCTATCGAATCTTCGAGACTTCAATCAATCGATGAAATGTTCTCGAGCTGAGCGAAGACAATTAAGTTGTTGCTAGCCTTTCACAGTGTGTTCCTAGAAATGTCAGCTCATGTAAGGGATGCATTGAACAAACCGACACACAATGTTTGAAGTGAACTCAAGCTACCAAAGCATCCAGAACAGGGACAATTATTTGATTAGAAAAGAAATTACTTAAATGAAATCATGCAGATTCTGAGGACGACTTCTGGGATATTACAATACAGCCTTTCAGGAGATGTGAAACAAGTCATAAGAAATTACACTTAATGAGGCGCACGTGGTTCTGCTGAAGTCCAACCATAATTTTCCTATCCGATTATGGGTGTACATTTTCATATTTGACCTAGGTTATCCGACAGTCAATTACATTTCATAACACGGCCACCTTGTTCCTCGGACCGACTGATTATAAATAAAAGAATGAGATTATCAAATAAAAGGAGATTGTGCACTGTAATATGATTAAAGACGTTAGACTTCTAACATACTGCAGACTTTTCCCCAAAACTAGTTTCTTTCAGGCAACCACGCACAAAAGGACGTATTGTGTGCTAATAAAATTGCACCGACAGCACACATCATTTCTGATCCGAATAAGTTCACTGGCGTTTGGCACTCGTGGACAATTCAGCGGGACGCTCCGACAACCAACTGTTTGTCACTCAATGGGGACATCGCTCTAGAAAATTGTTCATGATCAATCTTAGAATAAGATCGCCTGATAAACGTGCAGTTTATACAGTGCACGTTCGTTTGACAGAAATATACTCAGTCATAAAAGTACGTGGTTCTCTTACATTACAATAAATATACATTTCCACAGCTTTTTCGCAGTTCCAAACATTTATTAAAATATAAGGTCTTTTCCAAAGTTAACTTTTCAGATTGTATAAAACCACATTAGTCTTACAATGGAATCAGCCAAAGAGGGGAATGTTTAACATTCATGTCTGAATGTCCTTCTTGACTATTCATCCTCATCATTATCAGTAATATCTTTATCATCACTATCATTATCATCATTCTCATCATCATCATTATTATCATCACAATCATTATCACCATCATCATCATCATCATCATCATCATCATTATCATCATTATCATCATCATCCACATCACCATAATCATCATCAGCATCAGTATCATCACATCATTGTCATCACCATCACCATCATCACCATCATGACATCACCATCATCGCTCTCATTATCATCAACATCATCATCATTGACATCACAGTCTCGCTCTCATTATCATCACCATCACCATCATTGACATCACCATCATTGACATCACCATCATTGACATCACCATCATTGACATAAACCATCATTGACATCACCATCATGACATCACCATCATTGACATCATCATCATCACCATCATTGACATCACCATCATTGACATCACCATCATTGACATCACCATCATTGACATCATCATCATTGACATCACCATCATCGGTCTCATTATCATCAACATCACCATCATTGACATCACCATCATCGGTCTATTAATCATAAACATCACATCATTGACATCACCATCATTGACATCACCATCATCAACATCACCATTATTGACATCACATCATTGACATCACCATCATTGACATCACCATCATCGCTCTCATTATCATCACCATCATTGACATCACCATCATTGACATCACCATCATCGCACTCATTATCATAAACATCACCATCATTGACATCACCATCATTGACATCACCATCATTGGCATCACCATCTTTTGACATAACCATCATTGACATCACCATCGTCACCATCATTGACATCTCCATCATTGACATCACCATCATTGACATCACCATCATTGACATCACCTTTCATTGACATAACCATCATTGACATCACCATCATCACTATCATTGACATCTCCATCGTCACCATCAGTGACATCTCCATCATCGACATCACCATCATTGACATCACCATCATTGACATCACCATAATTGTCATCACCATCATTGACATCATCATCATCACCATCATTGACATCACCATCATTGACATTATCATCATTGACATCACCATCATCGGTCTCTTATCATCAACATCACCATCATTGACATCACCATCATCGGTCTCATAATCATCAACACCACCATCATTGCATCACCATCATTGACATCACCATCATCAACATCACCATCATTGACATCACCATCATTGACATCACCATCATCGCTCTCATTATCATCACCATCATTGACATCACCATCATTGACATAACCATCATTGACATAACCATCATTGACATCACCATCGTCACCATCATTGACATCACCATCATTGACATAACCATCATTGACATAACCATCATTGACATCACCATCATTGACATCACCATCATCACTATCATTAACATCTCCATCATTGACATCACCATCATTGACATCTCCATCATTGACATCTCCATCATTGACATCACCATCATTGACATCACCATCATTGACATCACCATCATCAACATCACCATCATTGACATCCCCATCATTGACATCACCATCATTGACATCACCATCATTGACATCACCATCATCGCACTCATTATCATCAACATCACCACTTTGACATAAACCATCATTGACATCACCATCATTGGCATCACCATCATTGACATAACCATCATTGACATCACCATCGTCACCATCATTGACATCTCCATCATTGACATCACCATCATTGACATCACCATCATTGACATCACCATCATTGACATAACCATCATTGACATCACCATCATCACTATCATTGACATCTCCATCGTCACCATCAGTGACATCTCCATCATCGACATCACCATCATTGACATCACCATCATTGACATCACCATAATTGTCATCACCATCATTGACATCATCATCATCACCATCATTGACATCACCATCATTGACATCACCATCATTGACATTATCATCATTGACATCACCATCATCGGTCTCATTATCATCAACATCACCATCATTGACATCACCATCATCGGTCTCATAATCATCAACATCACCATCATTGACATCACCATCATTGACATCACCATCATCAACATCACCATCATTGACATCACCATCATTGACATCACCATCATTGACATCACCATCATCGCTCTCATTATCATCACCATCATTGACATCACCATCATTGACATCACCATCATTGACATAACCATCATTGACATCACCATCGTCACCATCATTGACATCACCATCATTGACATAACCATCATTGACATAACCATCATTGACATAACCATCATTGACATCACCATCATTGACATCACCATCATCACTATCATTGACATCTCCATCATTGACATCACCATCATTGACATCTCCATCATTGACATCTCCATCATTGACATCACCATCATTGA
The DNA here is from genome assembly GCA_014155875.1 of Cepaea nemoralis. Taxonomy (NCBI): domain Eukaryota; kingdom Metazoa; phylum Mollusca; class Gastropoda; order Stylommatophora; family Helicidae; genus Cepaea; species Cepaea nemoralis. The sequence goes on from JACEFZ010004518.1 coordinate 59,082, forward strand.
CATCACCATCATTGACATCACCATCATTGACATCTCCATCATTGACATCACCATCATTGACATCACCATCATTGACATCACCATCATTGACATCACCATCATCACCATAATTGACATCACCATCATCACCATAATTGACATCACCATCATTGACATCACCATAATTGACATCACCATCATTGACATCATCATCATCATCACCATCATCAACATCACCATCATCGCTCTCATTATCATCAACATCACCATCATCACCATCAACACCACCATTATTATCAACACAATTATCATAATTCAGTAGCGTTTCCTGTTCAGAAAATGTTCCATATAACAGTCTGTCCCCATAATGTATTTGACTGCTACTAGACATCTGTAAAGAAGGTAGTCTGCCATTGCTTTCCGTCTTAGCAGTGACCATACGGGCTGGAGACCGTAGCCATTGTCTCTATAAAAGGATCATCCGCATACCGCCTCGAACCTGAGGCTATAACCAACAACTATCTATCGGCTGCTGTCAATCTCAATCCCACATGTGCTGGCATGGTTTCACTCTACCCGTTTTGAGGGGTTAACCCGGTGCTCCCCGTTGCCCAAGGGTGTCCCATTGTGAGGGGCTGCCTAACCTTTTCTTGATAAGGAGTACGCCCTATCCCTCCACTCTATTAGACTATTAGAGGCCCGGGTTAGGTTGCTGATATATTTTAGAGCAAAAATGGTTTAACCATGTACACATAATAGCTTCCTTGTAACAGTACCGGTGAATATGAGATATGCAATCATGGTCTCGTAACTCTAGGTAGGGGAAATCCCAATTACACCTTCTCGAAGTAGATGTTGAAGAACACCACGATGTAGCAAAGACAAGCTCTGGGGACCGAGTATCCACAGGGATAAGTGGACAAGTCTATACATTGGCACCTTTCCGTCTTGACAGACGATAGTTTGGTACATTGTGCTTCAAAAAGGCTTAATAACTGTCATATGGCAATAACTACGATCCATGGCGGTGACGAGTGTGGCTGGTAAGGCCAATTCTTGCTGCAAATGTTTGCCCACAGTAGGTGCATGTGAAAACATGGTCATTTCCACCATTTTGCACCATCTTACGTCTCTCACGCTCTGTGTGTGCTTTATCTGCAATCATTTTCTCCTTTGTCTTTATTCCATTTCTGATAGTTGCCCTCCATGCAACACGTTCAGCGGCGACGTGCTCCCATTGTGCATTATCAATGCCTGTATCAATCATGTCCCGCTTACACACATCTTTGTATCGTAGTAGAGGCCGACCCTGAGATCTCCTACCCGTCTGTAATTCACCAAAAAAGATGTCCTTTGGTATTCTACCATCATCCATCCTCCTAACGTGTCCTATCCATCTAAGTCTACGAAGACTGAGCATGGAATACACCGTCACACAACCTGATCTTTCCAATACTTCAGTATTTGTGATTTTGTCTTGCCACTTAATACCAAGTATTCTTCGCAGACACCGCATATGAAAGCTGTTTAAACGTTTCTCTTGGCGTGAGTAAGTTGTCCAGGTTTCACTGCCATAAAGAAGAGTACTAAGGACACAGGCTTGGTAGACGAGGACTTTTGTTTTGGCAGTAAGCTTCCTGTTCTCCCAGACTCTTTTTGCTAACATGTTCATTGTTGTTGCTGCCTTGCCAATCCTGATGTTGATTTCCTGATCGAGGGATAATTTGCTATTTACCTCTGATCCAAGATATGTAAAATGGTCTACTATCTCCAGTTCGGCGTCGTCAATAAAGATTGATGGTACACCATGTGCACCTTGTGACATAATCTGTGTCTTCTTTTTGTTAATTGTTAAACCAAATTCAGAACAAGCATTGGAGAATGCAGATAGTAGATGTTGTAATTCTTCCTCAGAGTGGGTCGTAATCGCAGCATCATCCGCAAAAAGCAACTCTCTGATTAGTACCCTGCTAATTTTGGTCTTGGCCTTCAATCTCTGAGCATTATAGAGGCCACCATCTGAGCGTGAGTGAATGTATATACCGTCATCCTGATCACGAAAGGCATATTTCAGTAGAAGTGAAAAGTATATCCCAAAGAGGGTGGGGGCTAGTACACAACCTTGCTTAACTCCACTCTTGATTTCAAACTCTTCTGAAGTTGAGCCATCAAACTTGATTATACCCTTCATGCCTGTGTGGAACGATTCCACAATGGACAGAAGAGTTGGTGGACAGCCAATCTTCTTTAGTGCTTTGAACAGACCCTCACGACTGACCAAATCGAATGCCTTTGTGAGGTCGATGAAGGCAATAAACAGTGGCTGATTTTGTTCCCGGCATTTTTCTTGCATCTGTCGCAATGAGAATATCATATCAATGGTAGACCGGTTCTGACGGAAGCCGCACTGTGATTCGGGGTAGACTTGATCTCCCAGGACTTGAAGTCTGCGCAGGACAATTCTGGCAAATACTTTCCCAACAATACACAGAAGTGAGATACCCCTATAGTTGTTGCAGTCGCTCCGATCTCCCTTGTTCTTGTACAGCGTTATGATGTTTGAATCTTTGAAATCCTGTGGGACTTGTCCTTCTCGCCAGCATAGCTCTATTAGCTGGTGGATCTGTAGAGCGAGGGTGTCTTGCCCACTCCTGATCACCTCTATTGGAATCCCATCCTTACCTGGAGCCTTGCCAGATGCAAGCTCATTTATAGCACACTTAACTTCTGTTATAGTGGGAAGTGTGTCCAGGTGGTCAAGAGTTGGCAGGGCCTCTATGGCGTTGAGGGCATCATCCGCCAGCTTGGTCTCACTTGAGTAAAGCTCTAAATAGTGCTCGACCCATCTATCCATCTGCTGTTTCTTATCAGTGATGATTTCTCCAGTCAAGGTTTTCAGCGGTGCACTTCTTTTGATCATTGGACCACAGGCTTTCTTTATCCCTTCATACATGCTTCTGATGTTTCCCTTATCACTTGCGATTTGAATGGACTCACATAACTTGATCCAATAGTCATTCGCACACTGCCTGGCAGCCTTTTGTACATCCTTCCTCGCTTGCTTCAGCTCACTCAGAGTGTTACGCGTTGGTCTTTCCTTGTTTCTTAAGAGAGCTATCTTCTTTTTATCAATCAAGGGCTGCAGTATCTGGCTGTTTGCCGCAAACCAGTCCTGCCTCTTATGATCCACAGTGCCGTAAACCCCTACCGCTGTTTTATAAATAGTTTCCTTAAGTTTACTCCATTTATCATTTACTATACAATTTTCTGATGTATCATTGAAAGCGTCCTCAAGTTGCTGTTGAAATTCAAAGCACTTTCCAGGATCGTGAGTGTTAATAATATTAATCCTGGGGCTAGACTTGTGTTTAGCTGTGTAGATTCTCTTTGGTCTCAGTCTAACCCTTGCAACAACCAAAGAATGATCTGTATCACAGTCAGCACTGTGGTAACTTCGAGTTAATGATGTATGGTTCAGATGTTGTCTCCGTGTGATAATGAAGTCCAGCTGATGCCAATGGCCGGATCTTGGATGTTTCCATGTGACCTTATGCATCTCTTTTGTTTTAAAAAAGGAGTTTGTAATACATAGGTCATTTCTAGTGCAATGCTCCAGCAGCCTTTGCCCATTATCATTCATGCGACCGATGTTGTATTTTCCAAGGCACACTGGCCATGAACTCGAGTCCTTGCCCACACGAGCATTGAAATCACCGAGCATATAAATGTAGTCGGATTTTGGAACTGCCTTGATCGCAGAGTCTAGCTGCTCATAGAACGTATCTTTCACATCATCAGAGGAAGTGAGTGTCGGTGCATATGCAGTGAGAATGGTGGCAAATCCACAAGAGGTTGCCAAGCGCAGTGATAATAATCTTTCATTACCTCCAGCTGGGATATCAATCATTCCCAGTAGCGAATTCTTCACTGCAAAGCCCACACCGTGTTGCCTTTTTTCTGCCTGCCCTCTTCCCTTCCAAAAAAAGGTGTAATTGTTTTCCCTGAGTGACCCTTCCTCAGCGAGGCGAGTCTCCTGCAGGCCAGCAATATCAATGTTAAGACGATTGAGTTCAGCATCAATCACAGCCGTTTTTCTCACATCGTCAATATTTGTCAAGTCAGTGGAAAATCCTGGACACATGGTTCTCACGTTCCAGGTTGCAAGCCGTAGCTTGAGGTTTCTATTATTCTTTTTATTAGTACCTGGTGCATTGGTTTTACAGCCTGCGATTCAGATTTTGTCCTAGCCCCAAGCACCCATTGAAGCAGGCAGGCTGTGGCGGATCAGCACCCAATTGGCCGGGGGCTGCCCAGCTTGAGGCGGGCGGTAGCTGATCAGTGACACCTGTAGGTGTCTCCCACCGTCAGAGGCAACGCGTGGCGCCCCATGTCTACGCCAACTGACAAGGACTTATAACCCGTAACAGTTGCCTCTCGCTTTGATTCCGAGACCGGTTAAGACCAGGGATGGAGTTATTGCCTCTCCATAGCACAAAGCCTGGGCTAAAATAAAGAAACCATGTGTTGCCCATGCAGCATGATCCCTCTCTCGGCCTGCCTAGTTCACTCCAGAGGAAAGTTAACACCTATACATCTGGAACAAGACAAGCTGCAGAAGCTGCCGGATCAGCAAAGCAATGCTCTAACTGTCCGCCTGTCGGAGCTTCGATCCTAGACCAGCTGCCAACCAAGGCTTAGGGCCTGGTCTGCCCTGCCATGACTTATTTTGTCTTTGGGTTGCATTTCCTCGCACCAGGATAAGGCTAGTACCCTCCCAATTGCGCTCTTCCGCCCGAAGCCGTTGGCACAATGTGGGGTGTTGGGTTTGGTAACGCCGCCCAACATTCGGCGCTGACAGAAAGCAGGTAGTACCGTCTACTGTCATACGGTAGCTCAGTCATATCTGACTAAGACCTGACTCTCAGGACAAGTCTACAGCTGTGCAATAAAGAACACCCATTTTCTGACAGTCGGAAGACCGGGATATAAGAACCCCTTGTGGATGTAGAAGTCAAGAGGAACCCACTACATTATCTTCCTTTGAAATCATACAATGCAGCATTTCGAAATCAGTGGACGAGGTGAATGGATTTCCTAGGACAACTTTGTCCAGACTAGCCCGCGCCATATGTGACACCAGACTGTCATCGGGAAGAACAATGATTAGGTTGAAAATAACGAACGTGGAACGTGGGAACGCTATTGGAAATATGAACACTAGATCATGTAATTCAAGAATTGAAACAGATAACGATTAAATTCCAAGAAGTGAGTGAGATCAGACGGATAGGATCTGGCAAGATAACAAAATCAAACACACAACAATATATTCATTAAAATGTATGCCGGGTAATATCATGGGAAGCGAAGGCGCCCCGAGTGATACTGATCACATTATCCACCGAGTGCAGTAACAACCATGAAAAAGGATTTGGATTACAGGAAGCAGTAGTGAAGAAGTTCAATGATTTAATGGCGAAGTAGAATAGGCGATCTCTCAAACCCAATGAAACAAGATCAAACTCACACTTGTAGATGCCAACTCAAAACCAGGACAGACAAGAATGGAAGGTGTTCTTTGTGACTGATTTAGGATTGAGGGAATAAAGAATGACAAACTGATAACACTAGCAAAACTAAATGATATGCTGATTTAAAACACCTGATTTAAACACCATAAGACACGACTTTATACAAGGAACTGTCTCGATAAGAAAATATTCAACCAAAGTGACTACATAACGAACAATAAAAGGTTTAGAAATACATTAATAAATGTGAAGCTGAGCTGACTGTAACTGTGATGACGTCCCACTATGTAGACAAACAAACGTACCGTCGACAAGAACATTATACTTAATACACGTATTCGACAAGCAGATACACTTAAGAACGATACAGACTGGTTGTGAAAAACAGAGACAATCAATTAGTAAAATAAACGTAAAGATGAACAATGGTAAATGTTTAAACACCTCATTAATCAAACAAGCAAAGATATATTTCCAAAACAGGAAACAAAACAAGCTAAGACGAAATGGATGACTACAGAATTATAAAATTATTGAACAAAAATAAAACAAACAAACAAATACAAAGTACAAATATTAAAGATAACGTAAGATAAATAAGCACATGAGATAAAATTCCTAAAATAAAAAAAAAAACAATAGGTAAAACGGACAGTGCAACAAATATTAATTAAATCAAATTATCTTACACACACACACACACACGCGCGCACGAACGCACACGCGCACACACACACACACACACACACACACACACACACACACACACACACACACACAAGCAAGGTCATGTAAATACAGAAACATAAGTATAAAAACGGTGTGTCTGAAATCAAACTCAGAAAATATATTACTGGAAGAAACTGCTATAACAAAGAGATTAAATGAATACATAAGAGAATTATATGACTGAGATAAAGCAAATTTAGCAGAAGAATCTCACGTGGAAGGTTTATCAATTCTAAAAAGAATAGTTCAATGACACACGGAGGGGGAAAAATAGGAAATGCTGGTCGAGCCAGATGGAATCACATTATAGGGATTAAAAGTACTTTGAGAACTTGGATTATAAATACTAAACTATTGAATGACATTTCCATCAATGGGTATATAACTAATGGTATAACGACATTCATTCATTCATTCATTGGCACCTTGCCGTCTTGACAGACGATAGTTTGTGCTTCAAAAAGGAATAATAACTTTTACCTATGGCGGTAGCGAATATGACTGATAAGGCCAATTCGCGCTGTAAATGTTGGTTCACAGTGAGTGCATGTGAACACGTGGTCATTTCCACCATCATGCACCATCTTACGGTGTGTGACTTATCTGCAATCATTTTCTCCTTTGTCTTAATTCCATTTCTGATGTTTGCCCTCCATGCAACACGTTCAGTGGCGACTTGTGCTCCCAATGTGCATTATCAATGCCTGTATCAATCATGTCCCGTTTACACGCATCTTTGTATCGTAGTAGAGGCCGACCCTGATATCTCTTATCCATCCGTAATTCACCACAAAAGATGTCCTTTGGTATTCTACCATCATCCATCCTCCTAAGATGTCCTAACCATCTAAGTCTTACGAAGACTGAGCATGGAATAAACCGTCACACAACCTGATCTTTCCAATACTTCAGTATTTGTGATTTGTCTTGCCACTTAATACCATATATGATGATACAACTGTATTTATAACTTACCCAAACCCATATCGGCGACTGAATGCGAAGAATTTTGAACAATTAACTTCATAACCATATCACCAACTTCTACTGAGAATTATAATGAGAGAAACATGAAAGAAAATAAAGATGCAAATTAGTGAAGTATAGAATGCGTTTGCGGAACAGAAAAAAATACCAAAAAAGGCAATATTGCGGGATGTGGATTTTAATTTATGAGAATATTATGTTAAGCTGTCTAGGGTATTTAATTTGATTCTGTATTATTTTAGCCACTTGAGGTGACCATGGAATTCTACCATAAACACCAGAATGAAAATACTTCACTCCTGTTCATAGCTGTATTTATGAGTAATTCTCCATTCCCAATTATCACCCTCTAAAGTTTATCTAGTGCTAGAAGACATTGATTGTTCACAACATATAAGCAATCACTAGTGAACACCACATTTACTTGATGTACACATCAACAAATTTTGGACAAACAGTTCAGGTATTAAATCAAGATCTGTAATAAATATATTTGTAATTACCACAATGCATTTTCAGAACAGGCATGGGAATGATTTGCATAATCAAAACATATTAACCCCATGGTCCCCAAAAGAAAACCAATGTTATTACAAACAACACAACAACCACAAATTGAGTCTATTATCATTGACCCACCTTACATCTTTAAGGCAAACAATGATCTAAGTACATAGAACCCAACATATAAAACAGTTGTTTCTGACACCCTTTACAATTCTCATATTTTAAAAATAATGAGTTGGTGTCAAAATACTATACCATAACCTTCATTGAAAAAAAGCTACTGACCTGTTACATCCATGGCATAGAAAAAACACATATAAAAAGCAGTTGGTACTACTAATTAAACTAATTAATAGAGTCCTTTATCTCCTGGTGTGCGGTTAAGTGTTCATCTCTTGTGTATATTAGATCCTATTCCCATTATCTGCGTACCGAAATGATGCACTCAGTTGTGTTCCTAATATGTATATCCACTTGGAATTGGCTGGTGCAAATCATACTCTATAATCCAAGAATAGAAATTACACACAATCACATATCCTTCCGCGGGCTAGAATTTTCGAATACTCTGTTGCAGTAGGCTTGGTGCCTTTTTGTGAAATTTGGTGCCTAGGTTGGTCTTACTTTCCGGAATTTCCACTTAAGCTCTGCAAAAGGTACTTTCCCATCTCACCATACGCGGTGCCAAGTAGACGGCCATTCAGCTGCTCTGCTTGCGATATCAGAATCCCAATTATTTCCACAAAGATGTTATACCCACCAAGTCGCGAGACTATAACCCATGGCATTTTGGTTGACATTGGACCAGCAAAGAGTTAGTCGTTGTTATCTAGTCCAGTGTAGGAACTTATATGGTTGAGAGGCATTTCATGGTAGTATCTGTGACTAGGTCCAGAATTGATCTATACCTACATTGATCAGAAGATGAATAAATCCAGCACAGAACCAGGGTTGCAAACAATTAGATGATTCCTCTTGTTGCAGATGTAGAGACATTTAGCTGCTTTCATATTGTCTTTTTGATGGTGTTCATGTCTGAGATCTGGAGTTGACCTGGCTTATTTCAGGGTTATTCAGTAGATATTAAGTAGGTACCTTGGATGTATTGGCTTATGTGATTTCAGTGTCTCTTCCCATTTGTTTGAGTTGGTGTTCATAGCTAGAACTCGGTGTGGAGTGTCTGGTACCTGATGTTTGCCTCTTGCTGCTGTGAGACGTTCTTTCTAAGACTTATCCATTGTTGGATATTAACTTGGTAATCCAACCAACAGTTGAAGGTCACTCACTGTTGTTAGTTTTATTAAACTTGTAGTAGGATTGTCCCATAGTTTCACTGATTTTGTTGAATGATGAGGCTATAGGTGGTACTTCTCGGAAGTAAAGCAGACGATACACTGTTGTCAGTTACTCTGTTGATCTTCATCTTTGTAGATTTTTAGATCGCGAAGACCATCCTGGATTTTCCTGCTAAAATAGGACTTCCTCAATCACGCAGTCAGTTGTCTTCGAATGTGTCTCTTTTGCTGGCGTTTGCATCTAATGAGTGCAGCAGTACACATAGAGGTATTGGTCCAGTCTAGGTTTAGAACAGGTTGCCATTTTCACTCTCTCCTGGCTTTTTACCCAGTTTCCAGTTGATAGAGATGCAATGCAGTCCCACCAAATTCAACCACCACTTGCTTCTCTTCTATAGAAAAGGTTGACAGAGAATACAACCGAGCATTAACCTACTGTGATGTGTTTACATTTCACAACACATTTACAAACAAAAAGGGGAAAGAGATAGGAGTGGGTTTCCAAGTTCCCTGTCCCTCGTCGCTTGTTGTAGAGCTTTTCTAGCTCTGATAGTGAGTGAGATATCTTTTCACTCTATGTTTCTTCTGTTGTTACTGGGACTATTAGATGAGTGAAGCCATCCTTTTTATCCAACACTTTGCTTTGCTAGTGCATTTGTCATACCTTGAAGAGAATAGTCCAGAAATAGGCTCTTTTGTTTCCGATTCCTCGTCTCCATTCCTTCGCTATAATCAGCATTAGGCCAAGGCAAATGACCATACGGTTCACCTTTTCTTGTGTACTGACAAGCACAAGGATTCTTACATCAACATCCTCTAATTACCAGGGGCACCATTAAAATGTATATTCCCACAGTAAAGAGTAACAATCAGGACATAGAAAAATTCTCATAACAGAGAAAACAAACATACATTTCTCTGGTATTAAGTACATGATAATCATACTAAAATTTAATGCAGGAGCCAATGGTTTTGAATTTTCTTATTTGTTAATCCACAAACTAGATTATTCTTTTTCCTCCACTGCTTGTGCAGCATGGGATTAGTGAACGCAGTGATATATTTTGCCAAGTGCTGCTAATTTAAGAGCATTTCTTATCTATTAGAAATGATTTATGCAGTCTTTTGCGTGTTTGGAACATATAATATTATTCCTGGTGTCTATCGCCTGTGGTGCGGTGTGACGAAAGCTTGGTTATATCATGCGTTTACTTTCTTTGTTCTTGAATTTATATTCTCAAACATGGCAATTCCCTAGCACTATTTTATGAAATGATTACATGTCCCTCACTCATATGGAGTGGTTGCAAATATGTTAACAAGAAGATTTGTACCAACTTTGGCACGATAGTTTCAAGTTACAAATTAGACTTTAGCAGAAACAAGTTCTCTACTATGAAGTATGTTCATACAATGTGTACTCAAAAGTCTGCTTCTGCATCGAGAATTGTTCCTTTAAAAATGTATTTTAGAGTTCAATCTCTATAGTACATAGATTATTTGCAGATTTCTAAGCATAGATAGTGAGATATAGTTCACAATGCATAGAAGTTATTTAACCATAGGAATATGAAATTGACAGACACACGAGTTCTCTACTGTGAAGTATGAATCAGGAGTCGCTCCTACATTGAGAAATTTTTAGAATGTGTTTCTGACCTGAGTTTGATACTCTACAGCACACATAATATTTATAAGTTATAAACACTATTAGTTAGATAAAAGTTCACAATGCCTATAAAAGGTTTTAACATAGGATTTGAAATTGTAACCCATAGGAAAAAGTACAGCGTGGCACCCACGTGGCGCTCAGTAGTAACAACATTCAATCTCTGGTTTACAAGAATTGTTGATTTATCATTCTACTAATTCTTAATTAAACACAATGGTATATGTACTTTATCAAAATACATGAATACATATTAATAATGTAGATTTTAACATACCAATGGCTGCAGAGAATGATGGTTTTTAAGGCAAAATGCCTTCCCACACGGGGAAACTTTTACGTGTCCGATCTTGTGTGCACTGACAAAAAATGGCTACAAAGAGTCTTTGTTTACAATCAGTTCCGGTCTTGCCAGGTATCGTGAACCAACTAAGGCCAAATAAATTAAGCTACCCTACGGGTTAGTTTTTCTCTGTTTTCTTTTCCCGCAAGTAAGATACTTAACAGTAATGTAATTATTTGGGATTGGTAATTTTTAAAGGGCATCTATAGACGGATGTTAGTAGAGACGTTTTTGTATGCCACAAATATACGCACTGCAAATACTAATAATGAGAGCTTAATACAGCTACAGTTGTGGTTTTAGATTATTATCAACATCATGTGCCATGCCGATGCATATGAGCCGTCATGTTTCGCCATTTTACATGATCGACACGGTGTGACTGTTTGTCTGTGAACTAACGACCCGTGACATTCAAGAATTATGTAAACTAGGTAGCCTGCTTTTGCTTCCCTACTGGCGAGCAATATTGCAAGCCTCGAAGAACCAGGGGTTGGAAGGATATTAACACTTGCATATGGCGTTCTCGCATACAGGCAAGGGAGGGACAGAAATCAAATAGCTCAGCAGCTGCAGGCAACAATGGACAAAGTGAAGAAGTGGTGTATCTAGGTGAATGCTGTCATTAACCCAGAAAGGGTGTCTGTCTTGTGGTGCTCTCTAGACAATGGGATTGTTAAAGCTGATCCCCAAGCCTCACAATAAAGGGTAGAAATGTGAATAGAGAAAGCAGATTTAAGTACCTGGGAAACACTTGTGATAGAAGCCTGTTCCTTAAGGATAAAGTTGAAGTGTCGGTTACAAATTGTCAGAAGGGACTCAATGCAATAAAGACTATGGCAGCAAGGGAAATAAAGCAGAAAATGCTGTTCACACTTTTTTCAGAACTTGATCATTTCAGTAGTAGTGTATGGACTAGGAATGCTTACTGTCTCAAGGAGTCAGCTAGTGAAGTTAGAGCGCATACAGAATGAAGCCATGAGGGTGATTCTGGGATGTACACGCGACACCCCAATAGTGTTTATGCTATACTTCCTGGCGTTGCGGACCATTGCAGACAAACTCAAGGTTTTCCAGGCAAGGTCATACCTCAAGGTAGCTGCGGACAAGGAATACCTTCTGCATGATTCTCTGGATGCAGTCAAGGGCCACAAGCTGTTAAGAGGAAGATCATGGATGGCTCAGGCAGAATATACCAGCAGAGAAATATGTGCACTTGAGAAGATTGGCAGAGGCAAGGAGTGGGTCAGGGTGTCAAATAGTAATTCAGACTTGTGTTTGGTTATAAATCACACTGGGCTGTGAATGTAGGGAATGGCCAGTTGAGCTACGGAAGTAGAAATTAAGCAGTTAATGCATGAATTCTCGTACTGGAGGTGTGATTATCTATACCGATGTCAGTGTGTTAAGAGACAAAAATGCCTGGGGATTCATAACAAAGGCAAATGGCCTATGTTTACTAAGGAGACATATGACACCACAACCTCAAGTCTGAGAATCGGGCTGGAGGTGGTCACTGCAGCTTTCCGCTGGTAGGAGAAGAACTGTATACGCATGTTGTGATTGTAACTATTCACAAAGCATACTGGCAAAGGTGAAGTGTGGCATGCTTCGTGCAGAATGGCTTGCATCAATTCAGAGGTCGCAGGTTGTGAGCATTTGCTGAATCTTTTCTCCAGGACACTGGTGTGGTTGGAAATGAACAGGCAGACAGATTGGCTGTGCTGCAAAGGGGTGATCTGATGCATGATGAGGCAGATGTAGTGAGGGCCCTCTAGGAGCGTGAGAATAGTGCAAATGAACACATAGAGAATATTTTTTTTGCGCTCGCTCGCTTTGAACTCAAGTGTAGTCCATACACACTACTTCTAATAGTGCTTGGGACTGAATTTTGCAGTGTGGATTAGCTTTCCCTAATTAACAGTGTCCCTCGCCATCAGGCGAACCCGACTCCGACTTCAGTACTTGTAATAACGTCCCAAGTCAGGACAGATAGGTCAACATTTTAGTCCATCTGTCGTGTAGATGGTCTAGAACGAATGTAGCAGCAGGGGTGGTTATAGTATTCCCGAAAAAGATGCCTTCATTCACGATCAATTATTTTGAAAACTGTCTGTTGCATCGTTATGAAATTTTTCCAGCCGTCTTATATTTACCCCCACCCAAGGAATATGTCTTTGATAGGTCCAAAACCAACTTAAATCATCGAAAGCGGCGACATTTCTTTGATGTTTTGCTGAAAAACTAGTGATTTCTCGCTAACAAATTTATGTTTACAGTAATGAAAGCCCCGCCAATTCAGATGACACACAAGGCGTATCCGGATTCGTATGGGAGTGGGTGCAATGAAAGAAGTAGCTTAAAATCGACAGGGTCGGCTGCATTGCACCGGGTTTTTATCCCATATGGCTCAGTTTCTTTCCGCAGCGCGGAAAGCGTCGCACAAAGCGCGAACTCCGTACCTCCAGCGACGACCCTCGGGAGTCTCCGAAAAAATGCACTCGTGAAATGAAGGACGCGGCCCGAATCGAACATACAACCTTCGGAGCCCGAGTCAGACGGCTTGACCACTTCACCACGGAGAATCCCGAGAGGGTGCAATGTGTAATATTAGTAAAGACAGAGAATTTACAGAGGGTAAATAATTTGTAAATTGACAGGAAAGTAGAAGGAATATATTTCTTACCTTATTTTTCATTTCCTTCTTGTTTCTTCAGCTGCTGGTTAATAATGTGTACACAAGTATTCGTGTTAGCTTTTTATATTGAGTTCGTGAAAGCTTCCAAATAGCTGTGCGTTAATGTGCGTATGGAGTGACCAGAAATGATACCGCAATTTAGTCATCATGTTTCCATTTTTAAGGATCTGTTCAGCTGTCTGTGTAGTTTGTTCACACGTACACATGGGTGACAGACCCGCTTTGAGTCTTCGTGAAAGATTGTCTACTCTGCTGTTTACCGTTCAGAGACGGAACATGATTACCTGTTTTGCACTATGAAAATAGTTGTCAGTGTCTCTGTAGTGGGCTTTCTTCTTAACGACCAAGATGTTGGTCCTCTTTTCATTGAAGTTTATAGATTGATTCGTATGCACGTGTGTTGTCCCCTAATTTGACAACGTGTTTGCTCTCACGTTTCTTGTTATGCCACAATATGTCAGTTTCCACCGCAATATTACTCTTCTGTTGGTATTCAATGCGTTTAGTGTGTGTGTGTGTGTGTGTGTGTGTGTGTGTGTGTGTGTGTGTGTGTTTGTGTTTTCAATACAGTTGTTTGTCACCGCTGAGGGCTTGCGGAATTGAAAATTCATCACTGTGGAATACAAACTGTTGCCATTGACATTATGCTGATGCTGTAATGTTTAGGGCCTGCAATTCTTCTGAATATTTGTAGCAAAATATCCCAGTTGGTGTGCACGTGGATTAAGGTCTGCGATCTGCTCAGACCTTAATCTGTGTCGGACGATTCCAGTAGGTTGATGACTGCTCTCGGTTGCATAAAATTCAATCCATCCTTTCTCCAATAATCCTCTTCCTCTTTCAACACATGGTCCTCACATTTTTCCAGTAACTTTTATCAATATTTAATAGCGCGGACTGGATTAGTATCCTGACGTCAGACAATTTGAATATAGTATTGTCAGCTGCCACCTGTCCTTTAATTTTAGCCCACACAAGTTCTATAGGGTTAAAATGAGAATGGTACGGCGGAAGTCTCAAGCACCCATGACGATGCTCTTCTATCAACTTGTCGATTTGATATTTCTTGCTTTTTGGCGTCTGTTTTACAAGGGACAACAATTCTAGCTAGAAATACGTTTCTGGAAATGGTATGTTTTCCATTCGGAGTCATATCTTTATTGCTCCCTTTGTGCTCGATGCTGTAGGTATTTTGTCTTCTTGGGCAACAACATTGATATCATGCATTGTCCATAATTGGACACGACGGTCTATCTAGGGATGGAAGCACAGTATTCTCGAGCCAATCTCTAAATACATTACCATTCATCTTATTATGATAATCCATATTGTCTGTATGCTTTGATACGAACACGAGCCCAGCATTCTGTTGTAAGCCATTATGCGTATTACCAGCATGGGCCATGACCAAAAGCTGTCCTATACTACTGGGCACATATCGCTTTATCTGTCCATCCACTGATTGCCATTCCTTATCACTTGTGTGGTGCGCATTGATCCACATTTCATCCAAACACACTATGCCATAATTTTCTTTGCGCATTTCCCTTATTTCACGTAGGTATCTGCTTCTCATGGCTCCTAAATGCGGTTGCTCGCAAAGATTATTTCTACCGCCCTTGTACTTTCAAATAGTGAAGATAATGTCCTTATAATTTTCCACAAAGTTGTTTTGGATAGCTCTATGTTATTGTTCTTTCTGAACCAAACCCTAAGTTTTCTTACAGTCACTGTTTCTTTGGCATCCAGCATTTTTATAATGCTGGATAATCCTGGATATAAAATCCAAAATTTTTATAATTTTAGGAGTCTCCGTGGCGAAGTGGTCAAGCCTTTTGACTCGGGCTCCAAAGGTCGTGGGTTCGATTCCGGGCCGCATCCTTCGGTTCACGAGTTAAATTTTTCGGAGACTTCTGTGGGTCGTCGCTAGAGCTGCGGAGTTCGTGCTTTGTGCGATGCTTTCCGCGCTGCGGAAAGAGACCGAGCCATATGGGATAGAACCCGGTGCAATGAAGTCGACCCTGTCGAATTTTAAGCGACTTTTTAAAGCATTTTTATAATAGCTCGCCTTATGACATCTTTGTCAAAGCTGTCTACAATAATCTTTCTACCTACCGTTTTGTTATTGCTTAGTGGTTTAATTCCAGATTCTTGCACCCATCGACGAAATGACCGCTTACTCAAACCCAATGCATGCACTGTTCTTTTTTCGGAATTTGTAATAGTATAAAACAGTTTCCTGCGATCAGCTTCTTGACAAAAATATGTGTACAACTTCATAGCGATTCTTTGAAGTGTACAATTTCGCATTAAATCCCATTGAAAAATATTCACACATTTCAATGTTAGCGATAAGTGGTAAGATTTAAAAAAACAAAACATATTAATCAGGTTTCATGAAATAACCCACATTTTGAGACACCGCTGAACAGTCCTAGTTTGAACAACGCGGGGAGTTGGCATAAGGCCAATCCCTTCAAAACACGTACAATATTCAACATTGAGCGCTGATTGTCTGGCTACGCTGTAATACATTTAAAATTATGAATTTCATCTCAGACCCGTAAATTATATACCGCATATAAACAAACTTTGAAATCTGCTGTAAAATCTCCAGAACAAAAAAAATTTTGTTGGGTGGACATAATGATAAGGTTATATACTAATCTCATAATTTTCCCTCAGTTGGTTACTGAGATATGGATGTTTATATTGGGGCAAAAAAAAAAAACAGACTATAGAGGATCTGGTAGACAGTCGTCACTCAGAGGTAAAGCAAGACGGACACATAATCAGATTTCAATGGGCACCATTAGTATTGGAACTCTTCGCTAGCTGTTGAAGATTAGGACTGATCGCTTATGGGAAGGGGGGGGGAGGCTCCGAGTGCAATGATGTCCGTTCTTGACTCAATTCAACTCAACTACTGGCCATTAACCATACTATCGATGACCATATCAATTGTCACTACAAATAGGTGCTTTGCCTACCGTCGTTAAACTTGAGACCATAACTAACAACTATCTGTCGGCTGCTGTCCAGCTCTATCCACCACCTGCTTATATCGTTTCGCGTGAACCTGTATGGGGGAGGCGGGTAGGTAAAGATGTACTCCACCTTACACATGTGTGTTCTTTAGGTTGGTGTATGGAAGGGGACACCTGACTTCTCCTTTGACGGGGGATACCACTATCCCAGTACCATATAAAGCCATATTGTGTGTTTTCTAGAGACTCCTGCAACAAGGAGGTCGGGTTATCATTTGCTTGATTTATTCCGATCATATTTGTCTTTTCCATAAACTGTTAACCCAAACTGTAGTGAAATCCGTCCTCTGTTGTTAGTTTATCCTGCATCTGATTTCGTGTGTGAGACAGGGGCAATGTCGTCAGCGAAGTCCAAGTCATCGAGATACTTTTTTAGAGGAGTCTATAGAATCCCATTCTTGGCAGTGCTAGTTGTCAAATCCAGTCGATATTCTGTAAAAATGGTTGACGTACAAAAGACATATCTGTCTCACTCCTATTCTTATGTCAAACACCTATGTCAATTTTCCCTGGAGGACTCTGCACCTTATGTCATAATATCTTTGCCTTTACATAAAATAAGTTTCTGTGATCTATATGCCTAATAAACTTTAAGACTTGTAAACGGTTCTTAAACATTTTTACTGTTGATGTATTTGATATGAAGCTGTCAAGCATAAACATCTAGATATGTCAGCCAACGTGACTGTGCTGTTGTTACTGACAACTGAAATGACACATGCCCAACTTCTCGATGGGGAAGTGGCTCGCACAATCATTCAAACATTTGAATATGTGATTTTTCCGTGTGCCTGCGTGTTGGGATTAGTGGGTATGTGATCAACATTGTCATACTGACTCGACATGGATTCAGGAAATGTTCCAACGTACTTCTCTTGTGTTTGGCGGTCTGCGAAAGTTCACTTTTGATTGGTATCAACAACATTCCTGCTTATATTTACGCCGAATTTGACAGTGCTGGTGCAGGATTCCGGTTCTCTGAAACTATCATTGCATGTGGTATATATTATATGTGCTGTTTGGGTTTGCTTATTGTATAGGACTTTTCGTGGCAATGTACATCCCTGTTCTGATAACAGGTGAACGTATATTAGTCATATTTTGTCCATTCAAAGCGAATCTGATCTTAACTCCCGGCGTACAATAATTGTTCTTTCCTGTCTCTATGTTATATGTGGGGTATATATTCTATATACTATCATATTACCTGTACAGTTTAAGCAAATTGCTTTACAAGACGGCACTATAGGCTTGATTATCCTCAGTGATAGTATGTAGATCATGTCAGAATGGGACTATTTCAGCTGATACAAGAAATAGGTAACTACATGACAGGAATAGTACCAATCAGCCTGGTCACCGTGGGCTGTGTTGTTATTGGACTCAAGATCACACAAATCACCAACAGACGCCAACAGCTGACCTCCGGTCAAGGCAAGATTACCACGAAACACGGCATCACGAAGACAACTAGAACTTTACTGTACATTTGTCTACTGTATATTTTGTGTTACGGTTTTGCATTTGTTGTTAAATATATTACAGATAGTGAGCACTAAAACACGAAGAGAGACTGAAGATTGTGATATATTGTATTCAAGAGTTGATATATTGTATCAACTGTATTGGAGACTTCCTTATTTACTTCGCCGCTAACAATAATTCAAGAAGACAAACAAAGAGAATCTGACAAGAAACAGAAGGAAGTAATTATCATGCAAATTATTGTTCAGCTAAAAATGGTGCTACCACCATGTACCCATTACGCATAAAAGCGTTGAGAAATGTCGTTGACTTTAAAAATAAACTGTTTCTGTGATTGTGGATTATTTTTTTTAAGTGTTTTGTTTGTTTTACTTTTCGTCCAAACGTAAGTATAATTTCAATATTGGTTATTCGAAGCTGAAATTCATATTTCTGACATCCATACTGATGAGAATAAGTTGCAGAATAACGAATATCATCATATGATTAACATCAATGTTTTAAAGGTGTGAACGTTTTTCTTGTAGTACACTTCCACGCAGACGCAATTTCCATCTCTCCCTGGCTAAGGGTTAACGTCTTTCCCGTAATCCCATATATCCACATAGGGTAACGCAGCTGCGCGAGATTCGGTAGCGGATCGTGTCGCGTTGTTTAGGGTGTATGTGAGCCGAATGCGCAAAAAGCAATGGCAACTACTGAGCATAATCTTGCCAAGAATCAACAACAGCGGTATAATGCTGATGTTGACAGCGATGTCATTTAAATAGGATATGAAAGGGGGAGAGAGAGAGAGAGAGAGAGAGAGAGAGAGAGAGAGAGAGAGAGAGAGAGAGAGAGAGAGAGAGAAGAGAGAGAGAGAGAGAGAGAGAGAGAGAGATAGAGATACATAAATTATTTAGCATTTCGAGGAGATCGAAGAAATAACAGAACTCTGGAGAGAAGCATATCTGGAGAAGTTGTCTAAGAAAGGTGGACATCTGTGAGTGTGAAAATTATAGAGGAATAATGTTATTGTTAGTTCCTGAAGGAAATATTCAGTGCGTATTTATATTTTGATGTAAAGTCCTATTATTGATTTACATCATGTCATACTACCATCATTTCACATCATTGCCTAGTGTATGTTAATGTCTTGTGTCTCGACATCATCAGTTTACTTTCATCAGACTTACACTGCTACCTTGCCGTCGTGACAGATGATAGTTTGTTACACTATGCTATCAAAAAGGCATTTATTTATTAATTTACTTATTTACTTATTTCCTTGTTTGCGTATTTTTTACTTACTTATTAACTTACTTCGTAATTTACTTACTTATTCACTTATTTACTTGCTGACTAATTACTAATTTACTTGCGTATTTAATTAATTATTTACTTACTTACTTATTTATTTACTTATTTACTTACATACTTATTTACTTACGTACTTACTTACTTACTTACTTACTTACTTACTTACGTACCTACTTACTTACTTACTTACCAATTTATTTACTTTATTACTTACTTACTGACGAACTCACTTTCTAACTTATTTACTTACTTAATACTTACTTACTTTCTAACTTATTTACTTACTTTCTTTCTACCTTAATTACTTACTTACTTACTCACTCACTTACTTTGTTTCTCGAAAAAAATCAAACATACTCTCTACTTCTTCGCGCTATTCTTCCTCGCGCTATTCTCAGACTATAACAGCCGCACTACCCAATCTATCATAACTCTATTACTGATTCACGTATCCCTACTTTTACTCTTCCATATTTATATACTGCTTATCACTATTCACCGTACACAATAACTCCATTGAGCTATACCAGCCCATCAACATCATATACCACTTAATGTGATATAATACTTCGCATCAAACCCGAATTATTTTAACCTCATATATTCTTGGATTTTCTTCTTATTAGTATTTCTTTTTAACGGTTGTTCGTTTGTCGTGTCTGTCAATATACCATATTGCTTATAGCTTCACATTTCATCTTCTGAAATATCAGTAAGCAACAACCGACTACTGCAATTATACCAGCTGAGTAAAAGGTTTCCCTATATTCAGAACTTGTACTACTCACATTCTTGTTATTTCTACCTTTACATTCATTTTCCGAGCCGGAATATACTGAATGTCCCTATCTGATAAGTCTGAGGTATCTGTCGTATCAACATTTACTAGCAAACTTGCTTCAGACCTGGCCTTAGCAGTTTTCCTAATTTTCTTCCTGGTGGTTCTTGTTTTTAACGGCCTATGCTTTACCGGAATATTCTCTTTAATTTTAACTGGCGCAACCCTTTCTAATTTTCCTGAAGCTGGTTCTAAAATGTCTACTACTTCAGTTTGACATCCTCTTGCTA
This sequence comes from Cepaea nemoralis, assembly GCA_014155875.1. NCBI lineage: Eukaryota > Metazoa > Mollusca > Gastropoda > Stylommatophora > Helicidae > Cepaea > Cepaea nemoralis. Next base: position 79,719 of record JACEFZ010004518.1, read on the forward strand.
TTTTGTTAAATGTTTGTACCTGGGTTTTCTTCTCTACAGTATCAATTCGTGTCTGTGTGTTCTTGTCTACCATTTCAATCGTCTGCCGCTGTGTCTCCTGGTTTATTTCTTTATCAGTAACAACTTCTTTTCCTGTCCAATCCTAACATTTGCAAGCACTTTAGGAGCAGTTGGGGATACGGGGTGGTAGCACCTTTGGTAAGGATGGCTCTCATGTCCTTTCAGGACCCATCCCCCACTGGTCCAAGTCTGACACCCAGCTCGTGCCTGTGGCTCCTAGTAGCTGTCAGCATGCGAAAAAGGG
>JACEFZ010004519.1:0-77875 GCA_014155875.1 Cepaea nemoralis
ATCACTTCTTTACACCTTCTTGAATTTTCTGCATGAATCCCCACAGAACTGTCACCATTCATGACACAATCCATGATGAATCTCAGTTGCATTTTGACCTCCTGCTTGAATACGAATCACACCATAAATTTCACAGCTGACGGGAAAGGCAATAACAGTGTCCATGTTTATTCGTTCGCGATTAGTGAACCACTAAACAAATGCAACTAAGTTGATGTGTAGTGAATTAAAAGCCTATCGAATATGCAAGCAATGAATGGTATCACTATGGCAACCAGCTTGATTTTACCAGCCAATTGGCGGTTGATTTTGGAATAGCCCTCGTATACTCAACGATCTTGCTCTAACCTGGATGTGTCTCAAGTGTTGTATGTTGTTACTATACTCAACAATCTTGCTCTAACCTGGATGTGTCTCAAGTGTTGTATGTTGTTACTATAGTGAACAATCTTGCTCTAACCTGGATGTGTCTCAAGTGTTGTATGTTGTTACTATACTCAACAATCTTGCTCTAACCTGGATGTCACTCAAGTGTTATATGTTGTTACTATACCCAACAATCTTGCTCTAACCTGGATGTGTCTCAAGTGTTGTATGCTGTTACTATACTCAACAATCTTGCTCTAACCTGGATGTGTCTCAAGTGTTGTATGCTGTTACTATACTCAACAATCTTGCTCTAACCTGGATGTGTCTCAAGTGTTGTATGCTGTTACTATACTCAACAATCTTGCTCTAACCTGGATGTGTCTCAAGTGTTATATGTTGTTACTATACTCAACAATCTTGCTCTAACATGGATGTGTCTCAAGTGTTATATGTTGTTACTATACTCAACAATCTTGCTCTAACCTGGATGTGTCTCAAGTGTTAGACTGTTCCTTCATGGTGAGATATCTTGGTAAAAGATCAAAAGAAGGACTGGAAAGAAGTTATCAGACCTTCCACTCATTCTGAGATATCATCATAAGATATCAAAAGATGGACTGGAAAGAATATGTTAGGCTGTTCCTTTATCGTGAGACTAAAAGAAGTACTAATGGAACATTTCAAGTGCACTGAAGATGGTCCTTGTATGAATCGATCAATCAATAATCCCCAATAGACTCTTCAAAGTTGGCTGATAATGGCACAGAGCTATGAAATGCTAAAGGGTTCACACATGCAGGCTTGTGGTCTAGTGCAATGTGCTAGTTGCTAGATTGTTTCTCAACTGAAAATAAATTCAGGTGATTTGTTTACTTTATCAGTTCTGCAGATTGAGACCAACACTGGAGGTGTGATGTGATCTTACACCAGTCACCATCATCATCATGTGACAGGTCACTAACTGCCTCAATGAATGAGTCATCAAAACACGAGAAGTAGATGGTAAGCTTTACTAGAAGGGGAACCACAAGTAACAAAATGGATGTCGTGGCTTAAGCCTTCATCAGAAACAACAAACACAGACTGATACAACAACATGAACAAACTCTACATAAAATATACAAGTTACTCATCTGTATTCCTTGTTGTGGGCTGAACACAAGTTTCATGACATCCGTAGTGTATGATTCCAACAATGCGACTGAACCGGAAATGTGGTTAAGGGGGGTCAAGGGGCTAAATGTCAATGACGCCATGAGCCCATGTTGCCATAGCAACACGAGAAGAGAACACCGGCTGGGGGGAGGGGGGGGGGTGAAAAGGGGTGTGAAGGAGAGGTGCCCAGGTGAGCAAACAGTAAAATAGGGGAACAGTTATAAATTATACAGCAGGGGAAAGGGAGGGGGGCATTAGGGCAAACATGGGGGGAGGGTGTTGGTTGAAACTGAGGACATATGAGACACTGGTGAACTCCCGAGTGCACAAAGAGGGTGAAAAACATAGCTACGAGTGAACAATATGAGAGGCATAGAACCATATAGGCTAAGGACTTTAAATCCTTCACCTGTTCCCCTGCCTCCTGCATGTTCATGCCAGGAATCAACTGAATGTCCTGTGTCCACCGTCGCCTGGAAAGACCTCTGCCTCCTTCTCTAAGAACCTCGCCTTCCATGACAGTTCTTCCTAAACCACTTTGGTATTTAACATGGCTAAAGTATTTCAGCCTCAAAGACATGATGATGATGATGTCTATGAGCTAGTGTTCTTCACTGTTCACATCTAGTAGAATACCAGTTCCCATGTGCATGAAACTAAAGTCCTGAGATGGAGCTAGCCAGCCCAACATGGAAGACACTGCTTACCTAGGGGTGCTGGGGATGTTTCCCTGGAGCTCCCAACACTTCCTTCACCTGTGAGTATCACCCTAGAGGACAGTCGCAACCACATCTTACAGCAGTCATTTCACTTCAAGCACAAATCTAACATGTCATCAAACATCAGACACAAGACACTTATAAGTCAGCATAATTTAAAAAAATTTAGTTTCATATCCTTAACAGGATGTCACATTCAACCCTAGCATTTTCTGGCTGTTCTTGATTTCTTGGCAAGTTTATGTTTAGTAGTTTGCCATTGCTTTCTGAACAACTGGCACTCATACCTTTGTATGGGAAACCAATGCAAGGCAGTCTCAGCATAATAAACAAACACTTTGAAAGTGTCAAACAGAACAGCCCTTAGGACCATAACTATTCTAATAAAGAAATAGAAAGCTGAGAATTATTACTGTCCAATAACCTCTCACCAAACAGGTGCTTACAATTTTGTTACTACTGACCAGAAACAAGGCATTGCTCTATGGACATTTCTGTCTGCTGACTATTCAAAATCATACAGATTCTTCTTAAGGTAAGTACCATGATTATTAGCAGGGGAAAGGAGAGGTCATCAATGAACATCACAGTAAATGGGGAGATAATAGAACAAGTAACAAGTTTCTCCTATTTAGGACATGTAATAACTGATGATGGCAGAAGTGAAACAGACATAAAAAATGCTTTCCTCATCATGAAATTAGTATTAACATCTAGAGAAATTAACAACACATCAAAAATGAGAATTGTCAAATGTTATGTATATTCAACACTATTCTATGGCGTGGAAGCCTGGACATTGAACAAACAATTAGTAATTCAAACAGATGCCCTGGAGATGTGGATATACAGAAGAATATGTCGCATTTCATGGAAACAAAAACAATCACACACAGACATTCTAGGAAAAACTGGGGAATGAAAAGAGAGTTGATGAAATAAATAAATAGGAGGCAAGTGAAATATTTCGGCCGCATTAAAAGACACAACACTCTTATAAAAACCAGACTGGAGGGTAAGGTTAAAGGCAAGCGAACAAGAGGTAGGCAACGGTACAAGTGAGAAGATAAAATCAAGAGATGGACGAACATAAATCTGACAGAATGTACAATCAAGGCGAGAGACAAGTGTTGGAGATCCATTGCAGCCCACCTTCATTGTGGAGATGGCACCTGATTGACTAAAGTAGAAGAGACATTCTAAACAAACAAACCTTGAACTGAACAACCTGAAGTTACATGAGACACTGGTCAGGACAACATGGTTTTGTCATTAGATGTAAACAGGCATGTTATTGTCTTGTTTGAATTCAGAACTGAAAATGCAAATGGGAAAGATAAAAGTAATAAAAATAATTCAAGCAAAGTGATAGCCCAATCTCCTTTGGTGAAACCTTGCTTCAAGAAGTGGAGTCATGTACTGATTTAGATGGCAATGTAGACAAAGATGGAGGAATAGATAGGAGATATTCAAATAAGAATACAAAAGACAAGACTGGCTTTCTTAGCACTAGGAAACTTGTGGAAGTAAAATACAAAATTAAATCCAGTAACAAACACTTTAAATATGTAACTCTAACATTAAACCAGTACTGCTGTAAGGATCAGAAACATTGAGAACAACTAAACAAATTATAAATAAACTACAAATTAACCGGTGCCAGCACATGAACAGAAGAACTAAAATGATAGAACGACTCGTGTAGAGCTTAGGGAGAAAACTAGGCAGATTCCAGCAAATTAAGAGGTGAGGAAACTGACACTGGTGTTGGACAGGACACACAATGAGAAAACATAATAACAGCATAACTAGACAGTGATTCATCTGGTATGCACAGGAAGACCAAAATAGAGGGAGATCTACAAATACACAGAGAAGACAATTAGAGATAGAGGTGAATAATATGGTGTGAATATGGTGGGAACTACAGGGACACAGAGAAGACAATTAGAGATAGAGGTGAATAATATGGTGTGGATATGGTGGTAACTACAGGGACACAGAGAAGACAATTAGAGATAGAAGTGAATAATATGGTGTGGATATGGTGGTAACTACAGGGACACAGAGAAGACAATTAGAGATAGAGGTGAATAATATGGTGTGGATATGGTGGTAACTACAGGGACACAGAGAAGACAATTAGAGATAGAAGTGAATAATATGGTGTGGATATGGTGGTAACTACAGGGACACAGAGAAGACAATTAGAGATAGAAGTGAATAATATGGTGTGGATATGGTGGTAACTACAGGGACACACAGAAGACAATTAGAGATAGAGGTGAATAATATGCTGTGGATATGGTGGTAACTACAGGGACACAGAGAAGACAATTAGAGATAGAAGTGAATAATATGGTGTGGATATGGTGGTAACTACAGGGACACAGAGAAGACAATTAGAGATAGAAGTGAATAATATGGTGTGGATATGATGGTAACTACAGGGACACAGAGAAGACAATTAGAGATAGAAGGGGAATAATATGGTGTGGATATGGTGGTAACTACAGGGACACAGAGAAGACAATTAGAGATACAAGGTGAATAATATGGTGTGGATATGATGGTAACTACAGGGACACAGAGAAGACAATTAGAGATAGAGGTGAATAATATGGTGTGGATATGGTGGTAACTACAGGGACACAGAGAAGACAATTAGAGATAGAAGTGAATAATATGGTGTGGATATGGTGGTAACTACAGGGACACAGAGAAGACAATTAGAGATAGAGGTGAATAATATGGTGTGGATATGGTGGTACTACAAGGGACACAGAGAAGACAATTAGAGATAAGAGGTGAATAATATGGTGTGGATATGGTGGTAACTACAGGGACACAGAGAAGACAATTAGAGATACAAGAGGTGAATAATATGGTGTGGATATGATGGTAACTACAGGGACACAGAGAGACAATTAGAGATAGAGGTGAATAATATGGTGTGGATATGGTGGTAAACTACAGGGGGACACAGAGAAGACAATTAGAGATAGAGGTGAATAATATGGTGTGGATATGGTGGTAACTACAGGGACACAGAGAAGACAATTAGAGATAGAGGTGAATAATATAATGTGGATATGGTGGTAACTACAGGAGGCAGCAGACGACAGTACGGCTTGACGTGAGTTAGTTCATGGTTTACGTTCCTAAAGACAGAAGAATTAATGTAAATTCATAAGTAATGGAATTATCATCATCATCATCTATATGTATGTATGTTCAGGCAATCATGGTTCACAATCTCACATATCAGAGTTTCAGATTATATTTGTGTTTTTCCTCTGTGCAGTAACACAGGAAATGATCAGCACTCACAGAAGTAAAAAAAGAAGCAGAGATAAGAGGATCCAAAGTTTTTGAGCATGTTCTCAAATCTCTACTTCTTTCCTTTACTGTTATCAGTGCCCATCAGTACTTGAGAGTTTATTTATCTAGTTCCTCTAATCAACATGTGATTATCATCATCATGTGCCATGCCGATAAGTGTTCACCATCTCACTCGATCACCAGAGTCGTAGATCAGCTCTGTGTTCTTATCTCAACAATGTCATGTGGCCAAGCCATCCAAATATTTACTTCTCTGCCTTCCCATTGTTCTTTTCCCTCGCCAGTTGCCACCAAGATCTCCAATTTATTTCTTCTCATAAAGTGCCCAGAATACTTTGACTGTCTATGTCTAATTTCTCTAATAGGTTTACAGTTTTCATTTGCTTCTTGTAAGACTTACTTATTGGTTTTTCTGTCTGTCCATGGTATCCTTTGAATTTTCCCCAGAAACCACATTTGCACTGCCAGTAGATGTTTTTCAGCTTGTCTGCTCATTGTCCATGCTTCATATCCATACAAAAGTACAGGTTTGATATATTACTTCAACTCTCTTTTTCTCAGTTGCAACTGTCATATTTTTATTGATCAGTATGTTTTCCATCTTACTAAAAGGCAACCTTTGCCATAGAGATTCTGGTTCTAATCTCTTCAAGGCACCTGCCATCAGATGTTATGACTATTCAAAGATAGTTGTACCAATTCATGTGATGTGATTATCACCTGCTTCACAAGGAGGGCAAACAATTCAATACCCAGGTTAATGTAGCTCAGAATCAACTGACCTCAGCTGCAGCATGGACATCTTCTTGTCCTGCAGGGACTGGTGCAGCAAGGCCTGGTAGTGTTTGTGAGACTCCAGCAACTCCTGCTAGCAGCCTGCAACAGTACAGTAGATGACCAATACAGTTCTTACTTCACCAACATCTCTAAGATCAGTAGACAAATTCAAACACACGGTATACACACATACAATTCTTACTTCAACAACTTCTATAAGATCAGCAGGCAGATTCAAATACATGGTATACACACATACAGTTCTTATTTCAACAACTTCTATAAGATCAGCAGATTCAAATACATGGTATACACACATACAATTCTTACTTCACCAACTTCTATAAGATCAGCAGACAAATTCAAACAAATAGTATACACACATACAGTTCTTATTTCAACAACTTCTATAAGATCAGCAGATTCAAATACATGGTATACACACATACAGTTCTTATTTCAACAACTTCTATAAGATCAGCAGATTCAAATACATGGTATACACACATACAGTTCTTATTTCAACAACTTCTATAAGATCAGCAGGCAGATTCAAATACATGGTATACACACATACAATTCTTACTTCAACAACTTCTATAAGATCAGCAGACAAATTCAAACAAATAGTATACACACATACAGTTCTTATTTCAACAACTTCTATAAGATCTGCAGACAGATTCAAATACATGGTATACACACATACAATTCTTACTTCAACAACTTCTATAAGATCTGCAGACAGATTTGAATACATGGTATACACACATACAATTCTTACTTCAACAACTTCTATAAGATCTGCAGACAGATTTGAATACATGGTATACACACATACAATTCTTACTTCAACAACTTCTATAAGATCTGCAGACAGATTTGAATACATGGCACACACACACACATACAATTCTTACTTCAACAACTTCTATAAGATCAGCAGACAGATTCAAACACATGGTATACACACATACAATTCTTACTTCACCAACTTCTAAAAGATCTGCAGACAGATTCAAATACATGGCACACACACATACAGTTCTTACTTCACCACCTTCTATAAGATCTGCAGACAGATTCAAACACATGACACACACACACATACAATTCTTACTTCACCAAATTCTATAAGGTCAGCAGACAGATTCAAATACATGGCACACACACACACACACACACACACATACAATTCTTACTTCACCAACTTCTATAAGATCAGCAAACAGATTCCAATACATGGCACACACACACACATACAATTCTTACTTCACCACCTTCTATAAGATCAGCAGACAGATTCCAATACATGGAGCACGCACACACGCACGCACGCACACACACATACATACAATTCTTACCTCACCACCAACTTCTATAAGATCAGCAGACAGATTCCAATACATAGCGCGCGCTCAAGCATGCACACACGCACGCACGCACACACACACATATGCAATTCTTACTTCACCAACTTCTATAAGATCAGCAGACAGATTTGAATACATGGCACATACACATACAATTCTTACTTCAACAACTTCTATAAGATCAGTAGACAGATTCAAATACATGGTATACACACATACAATTCTTACTTCACCAACTTCTATAAGAACAGTAGACAGATTTGAATACATGGTATACACATATACAATTCTTACTTCAACAACTTCTATAAGATCAGTAGACAGATTTGAACACATGGCACATACACATACAATTCTTACTTCACCAACTTCTATAAGATCAGTAGACAGATTTGAATACATGGTATACACACATACAATTCTTACTTCAACAACTTCTATAAGATCAGTAGACAGATTTGAATACATGGCACATACACATACAATTCTTACTTCAACAACTTCTATAAGATCAGTAGACAGATTTGAATACATGGTATACACACATACAATTCTTACTTCAACAACTTCTATAAGATCAGTAGACAGATTTGAATACATGGTATACACACATACAATTCTTACTTCAACAACTTCTATAAGAACAGTAGACAGATTTGAATACATGGTATACACACATACAATTCTTACTTCACCAACTTCTATAAGATCAGTAGACAGATTTGAATACATGGTATACACACATACAATTCTTACTTCACCAACTTCTATAAGATCAGTAGACAGATTTGAATACATGGCACATACACATACAATTCTTACTTCAACAACTTCTATAAGAACAGTAGACAGATTTGAATACATGGTATACACACATACAATTCTTACTTCACCAACTTCTATAAGATCAGTAGACAGATTTGAATACATGGTATACACACATACAATTCTTACTTCACCAACTTCTATAAGATCAGTAGACAGATTTGAATACATGGTATACACACATACAATTCTTACTTCAACAACTTCTATAAGATCAGTAGACAGATTTGAATACATGGTATACACACATACAATTCTTACTTCAACAACTTCTATAAGATCAGTAGACAGATTTGAATACATGGTATACACACATACAATTCTTACTTCAACAACTTCTATAAGATCAGTAGACAGATTTGAACACATGGCACATACACATACAATTCTTACTTCACCAACTTCTATAAGATCAGTAGACAGATTTGAATACATGGCACATACACATACAATTCTTACTTCACCAACTTCTATAAGATCAGTAGACAGATTTGAATACATGAGTATACACACATACAATTCTTACTCAACAACTTCTATAAGATCAGTATACAGATTTGAATACATGGTATACACACATTACAATTCTACTTTACAATTCTACAACAACTCTATAAGAATCAGTAGACAGATTTGAATACATGGTCTACACACATACAATTCTTACTTCCAACAACTTCTATAAGATCAGTAGACAGATTTGAATACATGGCACATACACATACAATTCTTACTTCACAAACTTCTATAAGATCAGTAGACAGATTTGAATACATGGTATACACACATACAATTCTTACTTCAACAACTTCTATAAGACAGTAGACAGATTTGAATACATGGTATACACACATACAATTCTTACTTCACCACTTCTATAAGACAGTAGACAGATTGAATACATGGTATACACACATACAATTTCTTACTTCAACAACTTCTATAAGATCAGTAGACAGATTTGAATACATGGCACATACACATACAATTCTTACTTCACCAACTTCTATAAGATCAGTAGACAGATTTGAATACATGGTATACACACATACAATTCTTACTTCAACAACTTCTATAAGATCAGTAGACAGATTTGAATACATGGTATACACACATACAATTCTTACTTCAACAACTTCTATAAGATCAGTAGACAGATTTGAATACATGATATACACACATACAATTCTTACTTCACCAACTTCTATAAGATCAGTAGACAGATTTGAATACATGGTATACACACATACAATTCTTACTTCAACAACTTCTATAAGATCAGTAGACAGATTTGAATACATGGTATACACACATACAATTCTTACTTCAACAACTTCTATAAGATCAGTAGACAGATTTGAATACATGGCACATACACATACAATTCTTACTTCAACAACTTCTATAAGAACAGTAGACAGATTTGAATACATGGTATACACACATACAATTCTTACTTCACCAACTTCTATAAGATCAGTAGACAGATTTGAATACATGGTATACACACATACAATTCTTACTTCACCAACTTCTATAAGATCTGCAGACAGATTTGAATACATGGTATACACACATACAATTCTTACTTCACCAACTTCTATAAGATCAGTAGACAGATTTGAATACATGGTATACACACATACAATTCTTACTTCAACAACTTCTATAAGATCAGTAGACAGATTTGAACACATGGCACATACACATACAATTCTTACTTCACCAACTTCTATAAGATCAGTAGACAGATTTGAATACATGGCACATACACATACAATTCTTACTTCAACAACTTCTATAAGATCAGTAGACAGATTTGAATACATGGTATACACACATACAATTCTTACTTCACCAACTTCTATAAGATCTGCAGACAGATTTGAATACATGGTATACACACATACAATTCTTACTTCAACAACTTCTATAAGATCAGTAGACAGATTTGAACACATGGCACATACACATACAATTCTTACTTCACCAACTTCTATAAGATCAGTAGACAGATTTGAATACATGGCACATACACATACAATTCTTACTTCAACAACTTCTATAAGATCAGTAGACAGATTTGAATACATGGTATACACACATACAATTCTTACTTCACCAACTTCTATAAGATCTGCAGACAGATTTGAATACATGGTATACACACATACAATTCTTACTTCAACAACTTCTATAAGATCAGTAGACAGATTTGAACTCATGGCACATACACATACAATTCTTACTTCAACAACTTCTATAAGATCAGTAGACAGATTTGAACACATGGCACATACACATACAATTCTTACTTCACCAACTTCTATAAGATCAGTAGACAGATTTGAATACATGGTATACACACATACAATTCTTACTTCACCAACTTCTATAAGATCAGTAGACAGATTTGAATACATGGTATACACACATACAATTCTTACTTCAACAACTTCTATAAGATCAGTAGACAAATTCGAACACACGGTATACACACATACAATTCTTACTTCAACAACTTCTATAAGATCAGTAGACAGATTTGAACACATGGCATACACACATACAATTCTTACTTCACCAACTTCGATAAGATCAGCAGGCAGATATGAAGAGAACCAACAGTGGCACATCCATCCATCCATCATGTGCCATGCCGGAAAGCATGGGCTGTCATGACTCGCCATTTCACTCAATCACCAGAGCCGTGAATCAGCTCAGTGTTCCTGTCTCGACCAGGCCATGTGGCCAAGCCATCCAGGTATTTATTTCTCAGTCTTCCCCTTGGTCTGTTCCCTTCGATCTTGCCAGTTGTCACTAAGTTCTCTAATCCATTTCTTCTCATAACATGCCCAAAAAATTTTGACTATGTCTAATTTCTCTAATCAATTTACGATTGTCATTTGTCTCCTGTAGTACTTGGTCATTTGTTTTTGTGTCTGTCCATGGAATTCTTTGCATTCTCCTCAGAAACCGCATTTCTACAGCCATCAGATATTTTTCAGCTTGACTGCTCATTGTCCAAGTTTCACATCCATACAAAAGAACAGGCTCTACGTATCCCCTCAACACTCTTTTTCTCATTTCAGTTGACATCTTTTTATTGGTTAGTATGTTTTTCATCTTGCTAAAGGCTACTTTCACCATGGCGATTCTTGCTATAATCTCCCATCAGATGTTATGACTATTCCGAAATAATTGTATCAATTCACTTGTTGAAGAATATTCCCATTTACTTGTATATTACTAGTGTAGTGCTTCTTTCTTCCTAGTGTTGACCATAATCTGTGTCTTTATACAATTTAATTCTAACCCCAGTTGTTCACTGTGTGCAACATCCGCATCTACTAATTGTTGCAGATCCTGCTCATTGTCTGCAATCAATACTGCATTATCTGCAAATCTAATGTTATTGATGTTTCGTCCTCCAGTGATGATTCCATTTATATCTTCTACATTTCTGAAAATATTTTCACTGTATAGGGAAAAAAGATCTGGAGACATTACACATCCCTGTCTCACACCTCTCTTAATAGGCTGATACTATCCTACTTCATTATCAATCCTTATGGCAGCTTGTTGTTTCCAATATATGTTTTTAATAAGTCTAATGTCTTTCCCATCAATTTGTAGGTCTGCAAGCATATCTACCATGTTGACATGTCTTACTCTATCGAAAGCCTTTGTGTAGTCTATAGAACGTTCAATAACTGATCACAGCGTATACACAGCATTTACTGTACCCTTTCCTTCTACAGACCTTTAGCTTTAATCAATAAAACACAAATAACAGAAGCTGACTTAGTGAAGGATTGCAACTGTAAACATCCTCCAACATTACCTAAAATTCTCCTCTTGTAAATGGGAGACTTGAGTCCCAAGCTCATCAGCTGCTCGTCTGTGATAGGACTGCACCCTCACAGAGTTGGCCGACGACACGCCAGATGTGACCACTTCATCGTCTCCTCTATTTTCCCCTGCCAGGTTTGCACCAAGTTCTGGAAAATATATCACATTGAAATGAATATAAAGATAACTTTCAGAATATTTCAGTGCAAAGTACATCCTCAAGTTAATCTAGAAATTTAATCAACTCAGATTTGTGTAAATAATGAGTTTAAAATGGGCACAAAAAGTGAACAGAATCATTTTTGAATTAAACAGATCAGATGCTTTACTTGTTAAGTTGTAGTAATAAAATAATTGCATTAAACATTGGAATTATTGATAACTTTAATAGATTTAATGGTACTGAAGTTTGAAAGATACATTAACAAATGTAACACATTTTCAAAGAAATTATCTACATTTTAAATAGTAAATAATAATTGTATAAAGTTATAGCAAAAATCTTCTGACAAAATGTTTCATCTATGAGTTGTATGTATGCTGCGTCTGATGTCAACTGATTAAGAAATGAAACAGTTACCTAGATCACTCAGAAAATATCATTTTGAGGTATGAACATTTCCCTGGTAGAATACTAACATACATTTTGCTAGATTTCCATGTTTAAAACTAATAGTTCACTGTTTCTTAAGAAGTCTGCATAATTGATATTCACATAATTGGAATAAAGGAGGTGCCCATTTATCAGACAATAAACTAATGCTAAATTATTATTTTTTGTTTCTTCTTCTTTTCATTCATCCGGAGTGTTTTTTCAGATGTGATTGCGGTGTGTCTGTTATGCGCCCTTGGGCCGAAACCCGTAGGCCAACACATCGACTTTAGCGCGCTTTTTTGACCAGGTAGCATTCCTGGGAGACTCTCACTTTTGTGGTGCCATCTGCAACCATGCTGGCCAAGGTTGAACGGTCGAAGACAACGGTCATACCTCAAAGGAAGGCAGGGACAGTCCATAGCATTTGCCGCCATCCAAGGTTGCTTCCATAGTTGCAGGGCCGACACATAACGCCCTGGATCTGGGCTCACCGAGGGAGATCGTCACGTCCTGCTCATGGCTGCTTTAAATCCTCACTTCAATATATTGGTCACTTCGTTTCCCCGGGTCATTCCCGCACAAACCAGACAGGTTTGCAGACGGCATCCACTCAGCGAGATTTCGGACATGTGCTTGTCGTTGCGCCCGTCAGAGCTGTTCCAGGCACAACAGACATTCGGAAAACCACCCAGTCAGAGCTGTTCCGAACAAGAGCGGCATTCGGAAACTAGGTAGTCAGAGCTGTTCCTAGCACGAGAGACATTCGGACGAGACATTTCACTCGGACGTAATTGCGTAGTGTCAATTTTTAGTTTGCCACCCGTAGGACGACACTTCCGACTTCAGCGGGCATTTTTTAATGAGGTTAACCTTCCTCTGGTTTCGAGGCACGTTGGACTGTTGTGATGTCGCTAACATCTCAGCTGGTCAAGATAGAACGATGAACGACATCGTGGTCGGCCCTCAAGGGAAGGCAGGGGCAGACCATGAGCATTCCCTTGCTATCCAAGGAGGCTTCCATAATTGCAGAGCCGGCACATATTGCTCTGTGACTGGGCTCACCCGAGGAGTTGCCACGTCCTGCTCATGGCTGCTTTAGTTCCTCACTTCCATGTGTTGGGCAACCTGTTTGCCCCTGATCGATCAGCACACACCAGGGACGGTCAGACTGCGAGCGACACCCATTCGGTAAGCTTTTGCTTTCGGACCACGCAATAGGTTCGCTCGCCGTGCGTTCCATTTTGCGTCATTGAGACGTTCTTCCACTTTTGCCTACACTGTCTATGAGTTATATACAGTTTTCGCAGCCATTTTCTTCGGCTGGGGCACTTTTTGACTTTTTGTACTCGCTCACGAGGTAGGCTACTTGTGCTGCCGGCTCAGCACCTTACCTTCGTGAAGCGGTGAATGAGAAACGGCCTGGCCCTCTAATCCGGGAATCTCTCATATCCCCCAGCTGAGAGCCTTCGAACTTGTATCAGACCTGAGCATGTAGCTTGCTCAGTATGACGCCTTTATTTTTCGAAAGGTGGGTATCGGCCTGGCTCTCAGGTCCAAGGGTTTGTGGCTTAGAGGCGTTCAGCCACACCCCTCGACAGGGAGCCTTTAGTGTTTTGTCCGGACCACGATATTCTGCCTTCGTGCGCCTGATTTAAATATTTGACTGCTATCCTCAGTCTCACCTGCAGAGCAGCAGGTTGTGTCTCTCTTAGTCTGGTCCCTATCCCATGAGCCGTCCGATATGTAGTTTTCACCCATCGGCAAGCACATGGGGTCGATGGGACACGCAAGCTCCCCCACCACGGCAAGGTGGAGACACATAGGGGGAGATTTTTTTTGTTTCAAACTTGATTAAAAATCCTGCCGCCCCTCCTCTAAAGCTGACAATTAACACTTTCTGCTTTTCATTATTCATTCATTCCAACCTTTAGCCCAATGCACCATCAGCCTTGTTAGAGCATCAAAGTACAGAGAAGACAGATTCCCAATGTCTGTTGCAAATAGGGTCAATGAAGAAGAAAATTTAAGGAGCGTTCATTTGAAATCCGTTTGTGCCACACCGCGCGTAATTGCGTACGTTGAACATGAGCATGTCATAGTCATGTGATAAGTACTGACCAATAAATAAAAGAGCATGTGCTTATCGTCCCATGATGCATAGTTTCTGTTTCTGACCGTTGATCCAAAATCCGTCCAAAGAAGCTAAAAGAGCGGTGATTCAGTTTCTTTCATTTGAAGGATGTCGACCAGTGGACATTCATCAAAGAATGCAGGCAGCGTACGGTAACAAACATGTGTCGAAGACAACAGTGGCAGACTGGGCACGAATGTTTTGGAAAGGACGTCAGTTCACGACAGATCTTTGACGGGCAGGTCAAGCGCATATTGTTGCAACAGAAAAAACCATTGCTGAAATTGATGCAGCAGTACAGATGAACCGTTGTCGAAGCATACGTTCGCTAGCGAAAGAATTTGATGTGTCAATTGGGACAATTCAAAAGATCGTTTGTAAGAAACTGCAATATCGGAAGGTGTGTTCACAGTGGGTAGCACAGTTGTTGACCAACCACCAAAAAGAGGAACACATGGGATGGTGTTTGAACCACTTGCTGTGTTACAGAGTGGAGGGTGATGTATTTCTCTTCCACATAGTGGCAGGCAATGAATCATGGTGTCACCACTTTGAGCCGAGCAGCAAAAGAGAGAGCATGCAATGGAAGCATGCTGGATCACCAAAAGCCAAAAAATTCAAGTAACAGGTTTCCGCTGGTAAGGTTATGCTGAGCGAATTTTTGACCATGAAGGGCTATTGTTGGCCGACTTTAAAGAACCTGGTGTCAACATCAACTCTACCCACTAATTGCAAACACTTCACCAGCGGCAAATAGCCATCAAGAATAAACAACCCGAAATGCTTTCTCGCTGTGTGATTTTGTTGCGCGATAATGCTCGTCCACATTTCGCAAAGATTGTGTAGGAAGCATTAGCAAGGAATAAGTGGGAAATTCTGCAACATCCAGCCTATAGTCCTGATTTGTCACCATGTGATTTTCATTTGTTCGGACCTCTAAACAAAAAGCTCTCAAGGGGCAATGATTTCACACAGATGCAGACGTAATGAACACAGTAAATACTTGGTTCAGTGAGCAACCACAATCCTTTTTTGTGGACGGCATTCGCCACCTACCTAGCAATGGGATGCTTGCCTGAATGCCTACGGCGACTTCTTCTGACCAACCCATGGTGCATAATTCATTCAAAATGAATGCTTTGTTTAATTCTACCACACCTGTTAATGTTTCTTTCATGCTTTTGTAATAAAGCCATTGGAACGGGTTTCAAATGAACGCCCCTAATATATAACCTATGTGCTTATATAAACACCAATGAAGAAGAAAATATATAATCTATGTGCTGATATAAACACCAATGTAGTTTCAATAAACAAAACCTATTCTATGCTCTCATCGACATGTACCTGGTGAGAGAACTGTGATTGCCACCTGGACTGCACTTCTCAGAAGGTTATCTAGGGCAAACATCCAGTGAGGTTTGATACTATGTTCTCTCAAGTTCATGCTCACCTGAAGCAATACCACAACCAATGAATACATCTTTTTAATACATAAACAATAATGCCCATTTCTATATATATTCATTAATCACAAAGGCAATACCAGCACTAAGTCAATACTATTCATTGTCTTTAGGCTTAACAATGTGGAATAACAATGACTTTGACTTTTTAACTGCAAAACTTTGTTAGTAACAGATAGATTATGGGACAGTTTCCAGAAGAAACATTTAAAAATGTGCTAAACTGAAAGTGGACTTCAAAAGCTGCACTACTGAAATGAAAGCAAAGTGCAATGCACTCAAGTGAAAAGTGGATTTCAAAAGTGTTAGCTGTACTATGAAATGAGAGCACAATACAATATATTCGAAGTGAACACTGGACTCCAAAAGTGCTGGCTGCACAATTAAATGAGAACATATTAGTAGTAGTTTTCTAACTAACCCATGGAAAATAATGTTATAGTTCTATACAAGTTTGAAGATGATTTCCATTTGATAAAAGAAACAAAGTTAAGAGAAATGATAAACAGTAAGAACTATGAACTGGAAATAATGTTACACAAATCGTACCTTTAATATGGAAAAAATGTTACACAAATCACACTTCTAATCTGAAAATAATGTTCCACATATTTTAATGTAAAGAACAGTGGAAACCATATGCTGGAAATGGTGTTAAACACGTCACATCTCTAATGTGATTTAAAAAATGAGCTTGATGAACTGGAAACGCCACACATATCACATATTTATAAGTACTGAACCTCTTGAATGTGTTAATCGGAAACAACATTTAAGGGCACAAGCACATAATTACATGTAGCTCTGTTTATTCAAAAACAACCCCCTCCTGGAAAACACCAGCAATAATACAAAATGCTAAGTTGGTTCTTCAATCTTAATTTAATTCCTGAAAACACTTCATCAATAGGTAAAAAAATAAAAAGTCCAGTAGTAGGAGCTTGTTGGGGGTATTGAAGTGTTGGGTCTATCAAATGTTTATAGGTCTGAGTGCACGGAGGAACAGGTGGCCAGTCATTCTCTCACATAGCAAACAATGAGAGCTAGCACCAAACCCTTGTCTGAGCATGCTCATGTAATTCTCAGCAAAATGCCCTGCCTGTCCCACCAAGCTCCTGCTATAATCATAAATATTACTCAATAATAAACAATGCAGACATGGCCGACTCACTGCATCCTGAAAGACATACAGAGCTAACTGAATCTCCATGAGAGCTGTAGGATCAAACTGGACAAACTCCCGCAGGCGACCTAAATTAGACACAAAGCAATACTGTTAATCTAATATATATATATACTTAAATAACTCTAGTTCTCAAATCACTACTCAGAATAAATTACTTACAAGTTTAAAAGTAAATCTTGCTACAGTTGATTATTTATTCCCTTTTTTGTTTACAATTTAGATCCAGCAGGAGGAAACACACCACTGAGCCAATCACAATAAATTATCATGGTTAATCACTATTTAGCATTTTGTTTTTAAATATTTAAAAAAAACCAAAAAACCAAAAAAAACAATTCAAATGTATTTTAACCAAGATTACTATTAAATTCACTTTCTGTAAGTATTCTCATATCTACAAATGTGTAGGTGGCTACAAAATCATGATCACAAACTGTTGATAATGAAGCATTCAATTTGTGGCATGTTGACCACAGAGTCAGTCTCAGAAAACACACTCATTATTAACAACAATTCCATCAATTTCGATGTCAGCTTCAAGAAAGTAGATGTCTTAATACTGACTAGTGCTGTACATCATTCTATCTGTAAAATGGGTACCAGAAAATATCCTGGGAGGCAGAGGTGGAAGGTAAGATATCGACTACACCAGCCATTGAGTGCCGATTAGTTTATGGAAATATGAGTCTAGTACCATATACCCATTACACCTCAAGGCATGATAAATGTCCTTGACTTACATGTTGACTATTTTCTACTGCTGCCTTTCAATCCCCCAATGAAGCCGAGTCCCCAACCATCTCAGGTCAAGCCTACAATACTTGACAACCCCCACCGTGTCCTTCTCATACGATCCATCTGTCTCTAATTCTCTTCTCCATGTTTATTTAGGTCATTTTCTATATTTGGTACTAGGTTGAATGTGCTTTTGACATCCGTAAACTTGAATGTGCTATGAAAGCTTCTCTTGCCTCTTGTATTCTTACTTTAACATCTTTATCTCTTCCTCCATCTGTATGCATATTGCTACCTAACAATGTGTACGATTCCACCTCTTGAAATTATGTTTAATCTTGTATACTAAATTCATTCACAAATTATGCGGTATAAAACTGCAAAATTACCACACCAAAGAAGTGAAAGGGTAAAAATTACCATTTCTTATGATAAAAGCACTACTTAAAGTATACATTTTACATGCTAAAAGTAGCTGTACACAAAAAAGTGGTTTTCAAAAGTGACAAATTTAAAAACAAGAAGTTGCTAAGTATGTAAAACTGATGAAACTTAACAATTCAGTTACTCAGCTCACCCTTACTCATCTCTCACTTACTCAGATCTCAGTTATTCAGCAATCACTTACTCATTTCTCGCTTACTCAGCTCTCAGTTATTCAGCAATCACTTACTCAGCTCTCACTTCCTCAGTTCTTAGTTACTCAGCTCTCACATACTTAGCTGTTATCAATGATCTATTAGTGATTGACTGGTGCACTGAAATGAGTGCTGTCATCAACCCGGAAAAGGCGGCGGTGTTGTGGTGCTCTCTGGACAATAGGATTGTGAGAGATGATACCCCAAGCCTCACGATAGATGGTAGAAGCGTCAACAGAGAGAACAAACTGAAGTATCTGGGGATCACATTTGACAGGAGTCTGTCCTTCAAGGACCATGTGGAGACGGTTGTGACAATATCTCAAAAGGGACTCAATGCACTTAAAACTATGGCTGCAATGGACATAGAGCAGAGAATGCTCTTCACACTATACCAGCACTTGATCCTCTCAGTGATTGATTATGGACTAGGAATGCTTACTGTCTCAAAGAGTCAGCTGGTGAAATTAGAGCGTATACAGAATGAAGCGATGCGGGTCATTCTGGGATGCACCAGAGACACTCCAGTAGTGTGTATGCGTTACATCCTTGGTCTTCCTACTGTTGCTAGTAGGCACAAGGTGATGCAAGCGAAGGCATACCTCAGAGTAGCTGCAGACACAGATCACCCGTTGCATGAGGCGCTGGACGTAGTTAAGGGTCAGAGACTGATAAGAGGGAAATCATGGATGGCTCAGGCGGAGGATACGATCAGACAGGTGTGCCCCTTGGAGAACATCAGGCGAGGAGAGGAGTGGGTCAGAGTGCCAGCCGTGCAGTCAGACTTGTGCAGAGTTGTAATAACATTGAACCGGGAGTGCAGGGAGTGGCCAGCAGGGGCCACGGAAGTGGAAATTCAGCAACTAATTCAAGAAAATTCTCGCCCGGGTGATGTGATTATCTACACGGATGGGTCAGTGTTGAGAGGTAGGAGAAGTGCCTGGGGGTTCTTGGCAAAAACTAATGGTCGGCGTTTGGTGCAGGAGAGCCTGGCGTATGATAACACTACATCTAGCTTAAGAATGGAGGTGGAGGCGGTCAGTGCAGCTTTCCGCTGGATAGAAAACACGATACATACACACATTGTGATTGTAACTGACTCAGAAAGCATGCTGAGAAGGGTGAGAACAGGTAGGCTTCGTGCAGAGTGGCTTGCTTCGCTTCGGAGGTCACGGGTAGTAAGCATCACCTGGATCTTTTCTCCTGGGCATGCCGGTGTGCTGGGGAATGAACAGGCGGACAGATTGGCTGGCTCGGCAAAATTTGGTGGAGTATTGATGCAGGACAAGGCAGACGTGGTTGCGGCCTTGTGGGAGCACGTGTACACCTCGGAGGAGCAGATGGAGCACCATGGTCTGGTAAGAATGAGACAACGAGGTGTGACGAGGGGTTCTGGCCGACGCTCGGCGCTCGGAGGAAAGGCGAGACGGACATATAATCAGATTGCTACTGGAACTATTAGTGTTGGAACTCTTCGCTGGCTGCTGAGGATGGAGACGGAGCGCTTATGGGAATGTCCCGAATGCTGTGATGTCGGTTCCTAGATCAATCAATCAATCAATCAATCAATGATCTATTAACAATATGTGCCATGGCATCAGATGTAAAAGATCCTTGCTCACTGGAACAGATCATGAAGAACAAGTACAACTTGTAACTGAAACATTACCTATAGCTTCCTTGACTGACTGAGCAGACTGATCTAGAATGTAGCCCTTGATTCCAGTCAACAAACCATGCAAATGTTCCTGTATATGATAAAATATACTGTGTGTGAGTGTGTCTGCATCTCTCTCTCTCTGTATGTGTGTGTGTGAGCGCATGTGCGCGCACGAGTATATACAGCAGGAGGAGGAGAAGGAACAGCAGCAGTAAAATACAGCAGAAGAGGAAACAAAAAGAGAAGATAAAAAAAAAAGAAGTAAAGAGGGAAAAAAAAGAGAAGGAGTAAGAAGAGTAAAAAGAAGAAGTAGAGAAGGAGGTGGAATAGGAAGAAGAAAGAAGAAGAAGAAGAAAGAAGAAGAAGAAAGAAGAAGAAGAAGAAGAAAGAAGAAGAAGAAAGAAGAAGAAGTAGAAGAATAAGAAAGAAGTAGAAGAAGAAGATGAAGAAAAAGACAAAGCGTCATGAATGTGACACAGTGCACTCAGTTGCTTGACCAGGTCACAAGCTAACTGTCACAAAACTCAGGCTGTTTTAAAGTTTCCTACTCCACTCGTACATTTGTTGGAGTGACAAGCATTCACACATGTGCTGGTCCTTCATTAGCTAAAGAACTGAGAGTCTCCGTGGCAAAGTGGTCAAGCTGTCTGACTCGGGCTCCGAAGGTTGTGGGTTCAATTCCAGGCCGCGTCCTTCGGTTCACGATTGCATTTTTTTAGACTTCTGAGGGTCATCGCTGGAGCTACGGAGTTCGTGCTTTGCGCGATGCTTTCCGTGCTGCGGAAAGAGATTGAGCCATGTGGGATAAAAACCTGGTGCAATGAAGTCGACCCTGTTGACTTTTAAGTGACTTTTTTTTAGCTAAAGAATTGTTATATTTGTTTCACACCTTTGCTGTTGAATTAAACAAACAAAACATAACAGAATACTGTTTATCTCTGGTGAATGTCACTAGTTTGGAAAGCATCTTTACATTTCTACTGTGCTGTCATGTGATTCATCAACAAATACTCCCAACTTACATAACAGAAGTGTTTCACAATTTTAGCGAGATTTTCCTACTTTAATTTTTGAAATCCTTTCACACACACAATTTACTTACAGATGTCAGTTTTGGGCTGGATATGGTGGCATCTCTATGGAGCATAACGAGCCAGTTGTAACAAATCTGAGGAAGAAATGATGGTAGTGAATACAAGTGTAAACTAAAGGCTTTTAAATATATGAAGAAACTTAACAGTCTCATGCGATGCATTTTCTAAATACTATTTCTCTTGTTTTGCAGACATTAAACAATTCTAACATGCTGGTACTCAGAAACGGCTAACAAGTATTAATCTCTGCCCTTTTCCAGGAACTTTACCAGTTGTCACCATATTTTGAAGACCATGATTGTGAACATGTAATTTCTCTAAACAATTTGTGATTTTTCTATACTTCTTGAAGGACTGCTTTATTTGCTGTTTTCCTAGTCCAATGTATTCTCTGCATCTATTTCAGAGACCACATCTCATCTCTGCTGCCTCCAGGTGCGTCTGCAAGTTGGCTACTCATCTTCCAAACTTGATTTACATACAGTAGTATATGTTCTATATAGCACTTTAACACACACTTTCTCCCCATAATTGGCAGCCTTTTGTTGGTAAGGCATCTTTATAAAAGCTATCATTTTCTAAACTGATTTTCCCAATCTGTACAAGACCTCTTCCATCTGGTATGATGACTGCAGGCAACTGAAACATTTCACTTATTTTTCTCCATTTACTTGTATGTTGCCTTGCTGTATTTCTTTCTTCTTGGAAATGAGTATTGTTTCTGTTTTTTACAATTTAGTCATAAATCTTTCTTACCACTGCCTGCATCCACATCATTCACTAGATGTTGAAGACCTGTTTTTCATTATTTGCAGTCATTACTGTATCATCTGCATATCTTATTACTATGTCCGATGACTACTCCTCCCATTCCTCTTATGATGTCATGTTTTTCACTGCACAAGGGGAAAAAAAACATGTAGGAACACATCCCTGTCACATGCCTTTCTTGGTTTGATATTAATCTACTTCATTATCAATTGGTATGGCATTGTATGGTTTCCAATATATTTTCTTGGCAATTAAAGACTGTTTGCCATTGATTTGTAGATCTGCTAACATTTGTATGCTGTCATACGTCTCCACATCTCATATTTATATTATTTCTGTGCATGATAAAAGACTATCAAAAATCTGTTGATGTCATCCTCAATCTCTCTTCTCAGTTATCTTTTAATTGTCACAATTATATTTGAACAATGGCCAAAGGCAACTTGGAGAACTTTGTAACATTATTTTGCAAATTAGTCTGACCTTATTGAAAAGCAAGCATTTGTAGAGTGGTAGTAGCTTAAGTCATTTAAACAGGCTAGAATTGTCAGTTTCATGTTTACTATAAACTCACAGCCCTTTTCTGGAGTGAATAAAGATGCTGTACCTGCAAGTGACAATGTGGAGGCAACAAACATCATACTGACACACACTTGAATTTTCTAGAAATCTCAATCAAGCATGATGTTGAAAGGTATCACAGAAACACGTGATTGCTTATAAAGAAGTACAAGATTTACCTTTTGTGAA
This sequence comes from Cepaea nemoralis, assembly GCA_014155875.1. Lineage (NCBI taxonomy): Eukaryota > Metazoa > Mollusca > Gastropoda > Stylommatophora > Helicidae > Cepaea > Cepaea nemoralis. The sequence continues at coordinate 23,439 of JACEFZ010004519.1, forward strand.
TCTTGTTCCAAGATGTGCACTAATGTCTGCCTCCTCTCAGAGTCCTTCCTTAACAAATAGAAGCCACCCTCTTTCATATATGAGGCTTCGTGAGTCTCCACATCTGGGGATAGTAGATAGGTCTGCACTGGGCTGGTGTCTGTGGACATGTTTGACTCTGAGCTGTAGAAACATTACACAATAATGAATAATGAGCTTGTGGATCATAACATTTTTTTACAGAAGTTCTAAAAATGCTACATTATATAAATATGTAGTACAATGTTGACAGAAGCACAGTGACTGTAACATTATCTATAGTACAATGTTGACAGAAGCACAGTGACTGTAACATTATCTATAGTACAATGTTGACAGAAGCACAGTGACTGTAACATTATCTATAGTACAATGTTGACAGAAGCACAGTGACTGTTACATTATATATAGTACAATGTTGACAGAAGCACCGTGGCTGTTACATTAGATATAGTACAATGTTGACAGAAGCACAGTGACTGTTACATTAGATATAGAACAATGTTGACAGAAGCATGGTGACTGTTACATTAGATATAGCACAATGTTGACAGAAGCACAGTGACTGTTACATTAGATATAGAACAATGTTGACAGAAGCACAGTGACTGTTACATTAGATATAGTACAATGTTGACAGAAGCACAGTGACTGTTCCATTATATATAGTACAATGTTGACAGAAGCACAGTGACTGTTACATTAGATATAGACAAATGTTGACAGAAGCACCGTGACTGTTACATTAGATATAGTACAATGTTGACAGAAGCACAGTGACTGTTCCATTATATATAGTACAATGTTGACAGAAGCACAGTGACTGTTACATTATATATAGACAAATGTTGACAGAAGCACCGTGACTGTTACATTATATATAGTGCAATGTTGACAGAAGCACTGTGACTGTTACATTATATAAAGAACAATGTTGACAGAAGCACAGTGACTGTTACATTAGATATAGTACAATGTTGACAGAAGCACTGTGACTGTTACATTAGATATAGTACAATGTTGACAGAAGCACAGTGACTATAACATTATCTATAGTACAATGTTGACAGAAGCACAGTGACTGTAACATTATCTATAGTACAATGTTGACAGAAGTATGGTGACTGTTACATTAGATATAGTACAATGTTGACAGAAGCACGGTGACTGTCACATTATATATAGTACAATGTTGACAGAAGCACAGTGACTGTTACATTAGATATAGTACAATGTTGACAGAAGCACAGTGACTATTACATTAGATATAGAACAATGTTGACAGAAGCACAATGACTGTTACATTAGATATAGAACAATGTTGACAGAAGCACGGTGACTGTTACATTAGATATAGAACAATGTTGACAGAAGCACAGTGACTGTAACATTATCTATAGTACAATGTTGACAGAAGCATGGTGACTGTTACATTAGATATATATAGTACCGTGCTAGTCTAAACAGTCACCATGAACAAGCATCCAATAGTGCTAAGGGAATATAAGAGTTAATTATGTCTGTCAAAAGACGCAGCAATGACCACAGCCCTTTTCTGAACTTAAAACAAAAAAAAAATACAGCATCTATAAACAACACTATTTGTCAACCAAAAATCACAATTAACAATGAAAACACAGAAATTGCCTAGACAGCACACAATAACTATATATATGTTGTGAATGTTATGAAGACACAACACAAATGTTAACAATCTTACAAACTACAAAAATTACTAAAGTGTTAACAAATGCACTGGTAATGTTATATAGCATGCACATCAATAAACCAATGTTCAAATGCAAATGTCGCCAACAGAAAAGTAGCTGTGAAAACAAAAGGTTAAAACTTGGGAAACAAAATCAAATAATGTAATTCTATGGAACTTATCACACATATAACAATGACCATAAACAGAGTAAAATCTGACAATACATTTGTGAGTCCATCAAATACTCAGGAAATCACTATAAACTCTACACATATGAACACACACGCCAAATATTTACTTTGGGCATGCAACTTCTCTATACACTATTAACTATTACTGTGACATCTGTTAAATGTATGTCACTTACATATTTCAAACAATCAAGATGTAACATTTACACCTGTTAAATCCCCAAACTATAACATTTACACGTGTTAAATCATCAAACTATAACATTTACATGTGCTGAATCCTCAAACTATAACGTTTACATGTGTTAAATCATCAAACTATAAGATTTACATGTGTTGAATCATCAAACTATAAGATTTAAATGTGTTAAATCATCAAACTATAACATTTACATGTGTTAAATTCTCAAACTATAACATTTACATGTGTTAAATCCTCAAACTATAACATTTACATGTGTTAAATCATCAAACTATAAGATTTTCATGTGTTAAATCCTCAAACTATAACATTTATGTGCATTAAATCATCAAATGATAACATTTATATGTGTTAAATCATCAAACTATAACATTTAGATTTAAAATGGTTATTATACAACAGCTATTATGAGAGAAACGTAGAAATGTGGTTCACTACAACTGGATCGGGGAGGGGTAACTAAAAAGGAAAACAATGGTGGGTAGGGGTGGGGAGAGGAAAGGCAGGGGGAAGAGGGAGAGGTGTAATGCCATCATAGCATAAAGTATTCCTTCAGAGGAATAGTCAAAATGTAATTTTACTCTCGCCTGCCTACCTTTCTTTAATTGTCAGCAACTGTGTGCTTAAATATACCTGAACTTAGGTAGGGACTATGGAACAGAAAAATCCAAGGAATATAAACAGGGATAGCATTAAAATAATTTGATGAAATGTGTCTAGATATATAATCATTAAAAGAACTTGATGAAATGTGTGTAAAATTACAATCATTAAAAGAACTTCATGGAATGTGTCTACATATACACTCATTAAAAGAACTGGATGAAATGTGTGTAGATATACAATCATTAAAGAAATTCATGATGTGTCAAGATATCATCATCATCATCATGTGCCATGCTGGTAAGCGTGGGCGGTCATGTTCTGTCATCTCATTCGATCACCAGAGTCATGGATCAGTTCAGTGTTCTTGTCTCGACCATACAACATGGCCAAGCTATCCAGGTATTTACTTCTCTGTCCTCCCCTTGATCTTGCCAGTTGTCACCAAGTTCTCCAATTTATTTCTTCTCTTAACGTGACCAAACAATTGCGACTGTCTACTTCTAATTTCTCTAATCAGTTTACGGTTTTTAATCGTTTCTTGTAGGACTTGGCCATTGGTTTTTCTGTCTGTCCATGGTTTTCTTTGCATTTTCCTCAGAAACCACTTTTCCACAGCCATCAGATGGTTTTTAGTTTGTCTGCTCATTGTCCACGCTTCACATCCATACAAAAGCACAGGTTTTATGTAGCACCTCAACACTCTATATCTCGTTACAAATGACATCCTTTTATTGGTCAGTATGTTTTTCATCATGCAAAAGGCTGCCTTCGTCATGGCAATTCTTGTTCTAATCTCTTCAAGGCATCTCCCATCAGATGTTATGACTGTTCCAAGATAATTGTACTGATTCACTTGTTTAAGAATATTCCCATTTACTTGCATATTACATTGTGGTATTTCCTTCTTCTTGGTGACGACTATAATCTATGTCTTCTTACAATTTAATTCTAATCCAAGTTTTTCACTGTGCACAACAATTTCATCTACTAAAAGTTGCAGATCCTGCTCATTGTCTACAATCAATACTGTATCATCCGCATATCTAATGTTATTTATATTATGTCCCCCAATGATGATTCCTTTCATATTGTCAACATTTCTGAAAATATTGTCACTAGATTGTCTAGATATACAATCATTAAAAGAACTTGATAAAGTGTTTTTAGATATACAATCAGCCAAACAATGATTAATGGGTGTGGATACAGGTGTTGCAGCCCAGTTGTACAGAATGAAAGTGTTATCATATTGCACAATTGGTACTCCCTTTTCTAGAGTAATTAAAATAAATAAATAATAAATAATAGACAGAAAAAACATGGCAACATGTTAAAAGGAATTTAAAATAACATGTTTTTCTAAGAACATGATGAGGGGATGAATTAATCGCCTACATCGAGAGGAGATCAATATGTTTATCTACATGCATAATTCATAATATACATTTGAAAATCTCCTTTTGCCTACTTTCCAGTGAGTTATATGTGTGCAGGTAGCAGTAAAATGAGACTTATTTTGATAATAAAGACATAAATTCATAGCTATTGATTGTGGAAAGAAATAGTTACCACAGGTCACATTATGCAATAGTAAAATTAAAGCTATAGAAATAAGCAGAGATATAAACACACTGACAAAGACATGTAAACTGGTATATATGAAACACCAGAAACAAAGGCAACAACAGTTACACTGGTGTGAAAGAACAATGGTAGATACAGCTCACATTATTGAAAAGAACATACCCAAATTTGCTTCTGATGCAGTAAAGCAGACATAAGATCAATGTTCTTGCACACAAATGAAGTAGGGGTTAACTGCAATCAAACTGTGATAATGCAGTGAATAAGAAAAAACAAATACACAAGTGGGGAGGGTCAGGAAGAAATGTGTGGGTTCAGGCTTACTGAAAGCTGTGCTGTCAAATAAACAAGAAAGTTATCACTTTCTTCCAGCAGGTAGCCATGCTTATATATATATTATTAGATAAGTACCTTACATTTCATTTCAAACCATTTTCCCTCATGTTTGTTGGACATGTTTACATATTATTATTCTGGAATGTAGTTATTTTTATATCCTCTCTGCCTGTTTTGTTTCTTTGTTGGTGCAGGTCTTATCGCTGCAATATCTTCGGCTATTTACGAACATGCTCTTGCAAAACAAACCCCTTCCACTTATTTTTTCCGATTATTCATTGCAACTTTATAGCAAGGATTTATGCAATGAATATTTATCCAAGCACAGAGGGAATTTATGGCTTTAAATCTTTGCATGGATGTCATTGTCAACAAATTCCAACCCAAGCACAGAGGGAATTTATGGCTTTAAATCTTTGCATGGATGTCATTGTCAACAAATTCCAACCCAAGCATAGAAGGAAATCATGGCTTTAAATCTTTGCATGGATGTCATTGTCAACAAATTCCAACCCAAGCATAGAAGGAAATCATGGCTTTAAATCTTTGCATGGATGTCATTGTCAACAAATTCCAACCCATACATAGAAGGAAATCATGGCTTTAAATCTTTGCATGGATGTCATTGTCAACAAATTCCAACCCAAGCATAGAAGGAAATCATGGCTTTAAATCTTTGCTAGCATGTCATTGTCAACAGACTTCGACCCTGGCACAGAGGGAATTTATGGCTTTAAATCTTTGCTAGCACGTCACTGTCAACAGACTTACACCGAAGCACTGAGGGAATTTATGGCTTTAAATCTTTGCACGGATATCATTAAATGGCAAGGGCAGAAACAAGATTAATTTTTAAGAACTTGAAAGAATAGTGAGATCAGAGATAAAGAAAGGCTGGGAGAAGATTCTGGACTGATAATGCATCTTGGCAGGGAATATCAGCATATGAGATGCTAGATTTCTAGAGACCAGAAGCTGTGCAGAAGAATAACCACCCACTAAAGCTGACAAGATACTTAAAGTCTCTTAAAAGTCGACAGGGTCGACTTCACTGCACCAGGTTTTATCCCATAAGGCTTGGTCTCTTTCCACAGCACGGAAAGCGTCACACAAAGCACGAACTCCATAGCTCTAGCGACAACACACAGGAGTCTCCAAAAATTTTCACTTGTAAACCGAAGGACGTGGCCTGGAATCAAACCCACAACCTTCGGAGCCAGAGTCAAACGGCTTGACCACTTCGCCACGGAGACTCCCAGACAAGACACTTGATGATGATGAAATTGGTTATGACTATTGTAATTCTCATACTTAGACTGAAAATAATTTCAACATTTGTGTTTCCACATCCTTTACTTTGGGTTTAAAAAATGGTAATTTCCCATTCAACCCACTGGGTTATTATTGGGATATATGTCTACAATTATTTCTGATAATGGATTTTGTATTTGTTCATGACATTTAAGCAATTCTAATTTTCATATACTGCTTCCCACCTTCCCAGAGATGTGTTATAGTATTATACTTGTCTATTTCATACCACAGTAAACATACATGATATACACCATTCTAATATAGTAAAAGTAAAGCAATCATTTCCATGTGTGGAAGCATGTTGTGCATATAGTGCTAGTTTCATACAGACCTTCTCAGCACTTAATTAATGGGTGATGGGGTCGATATCATACCAGTCACCTACACTTCACAGGTAATTTCTTTTCAGCACTTAATGGGTGATGGGGTCAATATCATACCAGTCACCTACACTTCCCAGGTAATTTCTTCTCAGCACTTAATGAGTGATGGGGTCGATATCATACCAGTCACCTACACTTCCCAGGTAATTTCTTCTCAGCACTTAATTAATGGGTGATGGGGTTGATATCATACCAGTCACCTACACTTCACAGGTAATTTCTTTTCAGCACTTAATGGGTGATGGGGTCGATATCATACCAGTCACCTACACTTCACAGGTAATTTCTTCTCAGCACTTAATGGGTGATGGGGTCGATATCATACCAGTCACCTACACTTCACAGGTAATTTCTTCTCAGCACTTAATTAATGGGTGATGGGGTCAATATCATACCAGTCACCAACACTTCACAGGTAATTTCTTTTCAGCACTTAATGGGTGATGGGGTCGATATTATACCAGTCACCTACACTTCACAGGTAATTTCTTCTCAGCACTTAATGGGTGATGGGGTCGATATCATACCAGTCACCTACACTTCACAGGTAATTTCTTCTCAGCACTTAATTAATGGGTGATGGGGTCGATATCATACCAGTCACCTACACTTCACAGGTAATTTCTTTTCAGCACTTAATGGGTGATGGGGTCGATATCATACCAGTCACCTACACTTCACAAGTAGTTAGTTAGTTAGTTAGTTAGTCGACAGATCATCCTCATTGCACATCGAACCATTCAGTCCATAAGTGCTCGGATCCCCTCCTCAGCAAATCCCGCAACGTGTAGCGGCTAACGACGCCAGTTCTGTGTTGGTTTATCAATCTTCTTTGGCTTCCTGCGTAGTGTTCTTGTTTGGCCACCCCTCTTTTAATTTGCTGCTCTAGCAGTCTGGGCATTGTTGTAGATTCACAGTCATCACTTGGTTCTCGCAAAAGTCTTACTTCTCGTAGAGCATTCAGAATGTCGGCCTGGTCCATGGCGCGTCCGCCCTCCACAGTAGCCTCACCTGCGAGCTTGTCAGCCAGCTCATTTCCTTGTACTCCCTTCACAGGTAATTTCTTCTCAGCACTTAATGGGTGATGGGGTCGATATCATACCAGTCACCTACACTTCCCAGGTAATTTCTTCTCAGCACTTAATGGGTGATGGGGTCAATATCATACCAGTCACCTACACTTCCCAGGTAATTTCTTCTCAGCACTTAATGGGTGATGGGGTCGATATCATACCAGTCACCTACACTTCCCAGGTAATTTCTTCTCAGCACTTAATGGGTGATGGGGTCGATATCATACCAGTCACCTACACTTCCCAGGTAGTTTCTTCTCAGCACTTAATGGGTGATGGGGTGACATCTCAGGTTTTATCTGAGATTGTAGGCACATCTCAGGTTTCATATGAGATTATAGGCACATCTCAGATTTTATCTGAGATTGTAGGCACATCTCAGGTTTTATCTGAGATTGTAGGCACATCTCAGGTTTTATCTGAGATTGTAGGCACATCTCAGGTTTTATCTGAGATTGTAGGTACATCTCAGGTTTTATCTGATATTGTAGGCACATCTCAGGTTTTATCTGAGATTGTAGGCACATCTCAGGTTTTATCTGAGATTGTAGGCAACATCTCAGGTTTTATCTGATATTGTAGGCACATCTCAGGTTTTAACTGAGATTATAAACACATATCAGGTTTTATCTGATATTGTAGGCACATCTCAGGTTTTATCTGAGATTGTAGGCACATCTCAGGTTTATCTGAGATTGTAGGCTCATCTCAGGTTTTATCTGAGATTATAGGCACATCTCAGGTTTTACTGAGATTATAAGCACATCTCAGGTTTTATCTGAGATCATAGGAACATCTCAGGTTTTAACTGAGATTATAAACACATATCAGGTTTTAACTGCGATTATAAGCACATCTCAGGTTTTAACTGAGATTATAAGCACATCTCAGGTTTTAACTAAGATTATAAGCATATTTCATATGGTAACTGAGCTAGCATAGTGACTAGACACATGTCTACTGGCCCAGAGGTCATGGATTCAGATTTGAATGTTCAAAATTGATTTGGGCTCCCAGGTAGACCCAGCCTGAATGACCCAGCCTAAACAACCCAGCCTGAATGACCCAGCCTGAATGGCCCAGCCTAAACAACCCAGCCTGAATGATCCAGCCTAAACAACCCAGCCTAAACGATCCAGCCTGAATGGCCCAGCCTGAATGGTCCAGCCTGAATGACCCAGCCTAAACGACCCAGCCTGAACGACCCAGCCTGAATGGCCCAGTCTGAATGACCCAGCCTGAATGATCCAGCCTAAATAACCCAGCCTGAATGACCCAGCCTGAATGACCCAGCCTAAACAACCCTGCTTGAATGACCCAGCCTAAATGACCCAGCCTAAACAACCCTGCCTGAATGACCCAGCCTAAACAACCCAGCCTAACATGTGTACCAGGAAATGTCTTGGGAAGTAAAGATAGCCATTGTGATACTAACCACATCAACCCCCCCCCCCCCCCCCCCCCCCACCCACCCCAGTTGGAATATAAACATTGGGGGGGTCTTGCATGGTAAGCCTAATGTGCTTTAAAGCATGTAAAAGAGTAATTTACTTTACTATAGACACGCCTCAGGTGTGATAATAAATATAATATAATCTCACTGAGAATATAGATATCTCAAGTTTTCAGATGTTCTTGCACAGAAATGTAAAAAATTCAGTTCTTAATGAATTAACTGGGGTAACTATTGTGTTTTTCAGTATAAAACGAGGAATGAAATTACATGTTTCAAGCAAAACTGGCTCGAAATGTATATGTTACAATGAATATATCATGCCAGACAAATGAAACATATTTCTAAAAAAGTGAACTAATTCTGATCGCAGCAAGGCACCATGCGTTGATTGGTTGCCCCGTAATAACATAGGCTGTCATTGTAGAACAGTGGTTAGCCCACATCCCCATCCAGGCAGATTTCTAAACCTGACCTGAATTCCAGGTAGAGCCAGCCTATCATGAGCACCGAGAATGTACATCCATGGCACTGACTACCTCAACCACCGAGCGCCGACTGGTCTGTACACATACCAGGCTAGCACCATATACCCAATATGTGTCAAGGTGGATTAAAGGATCCTTTCACATACAAGACATATGTTTCTGAACCCCTGTCCTGGCAACTGTTACATTACTGCACACTATCCACAGTGGTACTTTAACAACTCGTGTCCCATAGTGCCATTCTCTACCTCCTTTATGCTAAAATATTTGTGACTAGTTCAGATATCAAGAGTTAAGCAACAGCTGTCTGAGACAGATGTGGCAAGACATGCACTGAGCAATGTGTTTATAAATCAACAGTTTAAAGCAATAAAAATTGTGCAAATTACAAAGTTACATTAGACTAAAATGTGACCCATTTGTGGAGAGGTGGGGGTCAAAAGAAACTGGCTGTCACATGCTGTGAAATAAATATCTCACCTTCTTCGCAACCCTCTGGCACAACTATCAGAGAGACTCCGACGTCGAAAGTCTGTACTATGTGGTGTTACACAAAAGCAATCGAACGCAGCGGGAAGGAAAAAAACACATAAACAGGATACAAGGATGAGAAGTAGAAGTTAAATGGTTGTCAGTTATTAAAACAAGGTGAAAGTGCGTCACTATAAACACAAGCGTGGGTAAATACACATCTAGAAATAAATGAATCAACCAATCAAGTCAAGGACCCACTCACATGACCCAACGTATACGGGATATATGGTACTAGTCCAAAACATTTATCGACCAATCAGCACTTGACCAGTCATGTGGTCAATACTACGTCGGCCGCCTTCACTTGCCAGAACATTTCTTAGTCCCGATTTTAAGCCGGGTCAAACTGGGAGCCCAGGTCCATTTGACAAATTCACCTCAGCAGGGATTCAAACACATGACCACGGGCTGGCAGGCAAGCATGCTACCTACCGTGCCACCACGGCCCCCAATCAGGCACCAAATGTGTAATGAAGATTGGCTGCAATGAATGTTCAACACTCTCTGTATCTCACTTTGGCTGTACACTGGCAGACTGCTGTTTGGTTATCTCTTGATGTTATCTTCTCTCTTGTATTGTTACCTACTTCTTGCTCATCTGTCACTGACTTTTCTCAGCTTTCATAAGATTAGATCTTTTAAGGAATGAATACATCAATGTCATATGCTAATGTATGTCAACAGAACAGGGATTCGACTGCCAAAACTCCAGCCTGAAGAAAAGTGGTGGCATATTATTTTAGTTTGGTTAGTTAGTTAGTTAGTTAGTTAGTTAGTTAGTTAGTTAGTTAGTTAGTTAGTTAGTTAGTTAGTTAGTTAGTTAGTTAGTTAGTTAGTTAGTTAGTTATTTAGTTAGTTAGTTAGTTAGTTAGTTAGTTAGTTTAGTTTAGTTTATTTAGTTAGTTTAGTTAGTTAGATTATGCTCACTGCACATTGAACCATTCAGTCCGTAAATGCTCAGTTTCCATCCAAAGTATCTCCCTCAGCATACAGCAGTCAATGATACTGATTCTATGTTGCTTTACTATTCTTCTTTGTTTGGCGTCACTGCTTTTGACTTGATGTTCTTGCAGTCTGCTCAAGGTTGCAGATTCACAGTCATCACTTGATTCATTTAATATAACTACAGACAGGTAACAATTGATAACGCCAGATACTTTTTGATAATGAAAATAATAATTTCCTGTCATTTCAAAACACCATAACATAGACTAAAAAAAATATATAAAAGCAGATATAAAAAATGCTGTAAATAGTAACTTTAAACAAATGCTTGATTTTCTTAAAATAAATCCATTTACACTCTCTTTCTGGATCCATTCATTAAAATATATTTACAAATGGCTATAAAAAATATTAGAACAAGAATTGCCATGGCGAAAGTAGCCTTTAGCAAGATGAAAAACATTCTGACCAATAAAAAGATGTCAATTGAAACGAGAAAAAGAGTGTTGAGGGGATACATAGAGCCTATTCTTTTGTATGGATGTGAAACTTGGACAATGAGCAGTCAAGCTGAAAATCATCTGATGGCCACAGAAATGTGGTTTCTGAGGAAAATGCAAAGAATACCATGGACAGACAGAAAAACCAATGACCAAGTACTACAGGAGACAAATGACAATCGTAAATTGATTAGAGAAATTAGACGTAGACAGTCAAAATATTTTGGACATGTTATGAGAAGAAATGGATTGGAGAACTTAGTGACAACTGGCAAGATCGAAGGGAACAGACCAAGAGGAAGACTGAGAGGAAAATACCTGGATGGCTTGGCCACATGGCATGGACGAGACAGGAACACTGAGCTGATCCACAACTCTGGTGATCGAGTGAAATGGCGAGTCATGACCACACATGCTTTCCGGCATGGCACATGATTGATTGATTGATAAACAATATTACATAATTTACACATACAAACAAAGAATAACAACAAAGATCCATTAATTGACACATCTTAAAAAAGAATAACCACAAATCACATTCACGCTCAGTAACAAAGAATAACAACACAGAACATCCATCCAATCAGATATACTAACAAGGAGTAACCACAAGGAACATTTACTCCTTCAAAAATGTTGTTTGTCCATCAAGAATGATGATGACCAATCATTTCATCCAGTGGGGTTGAAAGTATGGAACTGTGAGTTCTAAGATGGCTGATAAGGCCTCTTTTTGCTCAAAGTCTTCTTTGATAATGTGGGCAAAGAATGACTGACGTTCCAGGAGGAGGATCTCCCGCAGTGGTTTTTCTGTCGAGCCTTTTCTTCACAGCTCTTGCAGTCCTGGTTGCTTCACAAGTGACTGCACCCTTATGTAATGATGTATGCCACGAATTACGGCCTTTAGCAGCAGTCTCCCAGGTGTCAAGATGAATTCCAAAAGCTTTCAGTGAGATTTTCACAGTGTCTTTAAAGTATTTCCTCTGGCCGCATTGGGAGCGTTTACCACAACGCAGCTCGCTGTAAAAAATTTGTTTAGGGAGCCTGTGATCTGGCATACGAGTTAAGTGACCAGCCCAGCGAATCTGATTCTTCATTAGTAGAGTGTGGATACTGGGCATGGACGCTCTTTCTAGAACTTCAGTGACTGGGATCTTGTCTTGCCATTTAATCTTCAATAGCTTCCTAAGGCAGACTGTGTGGAAGTGGTTTAATTTCCTAGCATGTCGCTGATAAACAGTCCATGTTTCACAAGCATATAGCAGTGTGGATAATACAACTGCTTTATAGACTTTCAGCTTTGTTTGCAGGCTTATTCCATTTCTGTCCCATACATTCTTGTACAGTCTGCCAAAGGCCTGCGCTGGCCTTGGAGATTCTTGCATTCACTTCGTCATCAATTGTGGCAGCTCGTGACACAGTGCTGCCAAGATAGGTGAATTTGTCCACAACACTTAGTCTATGACCGTTCACCTTGATATTCGGCACGGTGTGATTATTCCCTGGAGCTGGCTGGTACATAACTACAGTCTTCTCCAAGTTGATATTGAGCCCAAAGTTGGCACAGGCAAACTTTGAAAGCTGAAACATTGTGTTGCATGTCTGCCTCTGAGTTGGCATATAGAGCGCAATCATCAGCAAACAGCAGTTCTCTGAGCAGTTCTCTGACAGTGTCGCTGTTAGTTTTGGTTTTGGCTTTCAGCCTTCTGAGGTTAAACAACTTTCCACCCATGTGGTAGTTGATGTCTATTCCAATGTCATTGTTCTCGAAAGCATTCGTCAGCATAGCTGAAAACATAAGGCTGAACAGTGTTGGTGCCAGGACACATCCTTGCTTCACTCCATTGGTGACAGGAAAGGGCTCAGACAGTTCACCATTTTCCTGTACTCTTGCCTGCATACCATCATGAAAAAGCCGCACTAATGTGGACAAACTTTTGTACAAATAGTTTATGATGTACAACAAATCTACATCTGAGCACTCTGGGCACACTGTTCTCTCCCTCGCAGCAAATGTTGTACGGTGTAGATGCTGATCATTCCAACATCATCATTGTGAGTTGGTTGGTTATGGTGTACAACAAATCTACATCTGAGCACTCTGGGCCACCCCACAGATGTTCTCTCTCCCACAGAAAATGTTGTATGGTGTAGATGTTGATCATTCCAACAACACCTTCATTGTGAGTTGCTGGTTATGAATTTTCTGGATGACTGAGCTGTCATGTTTTAACCCCATGCACTGATATGCAGGTCATCTAAGCCCTGACAAGGGCTTGTATCTACTAGAATGCAACTGGTGCTGATACTGCTCTCCCAACCATTTATTAAAATGTCATCTCATTTCCTTCTCAAGAACCCGTGGGGTTTGCCAGACTGGAACCTCACTTCTCTGGAGAGGCATACTACGATGTCAGGTCATGATTCAGCATGCTGGATTCATTCCCTTGTGTGTCCATCCTGGCTAGAACCAACCTTAAGTCCAACATTCAAGCATATTTAAATGTGATGTTTCAAATGTGTTTGTGTCTTCAACTGTCAGTCAGTCAAAGGTAACCTTCAAAATATCTCTCTTGTCCATCATAAGTTTTCGACCTAATGGTGCTCTTGCCACTTGCCACTAGCAGGCTTCCATTCAACAATAAACTATAGAGGGCTCTGTTGGATTTTGTCCCCAGGACATGCTGGTGTGGTGGGAAATGAGCAGGTGGAATGATTTGCTGGGTCTGTACTGCTCGGTGGGGTATTGGTGCATGATAAGGCAGATGTCATCAGGGCCCTTTGCAATCATGTCTATAGTGCAGAAGAACAGATAGATCATTACAACTTGGAGAGAATGGTGTTGCAGGGAGTCACCATAGGATCTAGCCAACTCTCAAAACACTGAGGAAAGGCCAGACAGACTGCTACTGCTACCATTAGTATTGGGACTCTTCACTGGCTGTTGCAGATGAGGACGGAGCATGTAAGGGAATGTCCTGAGTGCTGTGATGTCAGTTCTTGACTCAGCTCAACTCTCGTGCTCTTGAAGCCAACATATCCACTCACCTGTTGCCTCACACTCCAGCATGCCAGGACAGTATACCCATGTAAGTCCTTGTAAGAGACTTGTGTTTATGTCATATCTGTTCACACTGAACTTTATGCAATATGGACTGAAAACCAGGCACGCTGACTGTTTTGGTGACTCAAGTATGGGGTAGCCACTTCCTTCACATATACTAACAAAGAATAACCACAGAGAACATCTACTCATTTACATATCACATCCACACACACACACACACAAAAGGTGGGTGGGGGTTTAAAGACAAGAGGATTGACTTCCTTGCACCGGGTTTATCCCATATGGCTCAGTCTCTTTCTGCAGAACGGCCTGGCGTGAGCATTGCAAAAAGCACAAACACCATAGCTGTGGTGACGACCCTCAGAAGTTTCCAAAAACATTGCACTCATGAACCTACTGACGGAGTCCAGAATTGAACCCACAATCTTCAGAGCATTCTGCAGGCAGCTGAACCACTAATAAAGATTAGTTCCTAAGTCATTAATTCATTCTTCTTCTTCTTCTTCAGCGTTCCGAGCCATTGAGGTTCTTTGCTGCAGATACAATCCGTCTCCATTCGTCTCTCTGGTGGACCTTCTCATTCACATATGCTAAAATAGAATCACCACAAAAATATCCATTCTTTCACATAACCACAAGATATTCATTCACTCACAAATACAAGTAAAGAATAACCACAAAGAATATCCATTCATTCACAAATGCTAACAAAAACTACATATTTATTCAAAAATGTACACAAAGAATAATCACAAAGACATTCATTCATTCACATATACTCACAAAGGATAACAATAAGAGGATTCACACATACTATCAAAAACATAACCACAAGGATGTCAATTCATTCATATATGCCAAGAAAGAATTGTGTGTCACTATCATCTACTGCCTATAATACTTTGTAGTGTAGGGAGGGGGAGGGGTGTGTCTTGAGCCTGAGGAATTAAGGCTGCCTGGCTAGTGCAATCGCCACAAACTGTACAGGTTAAGGTTTTCTTTTTGCCCCTGACAGAACTCAGGTCTCCCGAAGGAAAACCCAATGTTCTTAGCCACTCGGCCAGCTGCTTCCCACCAAGAAAGAATAACCACCCAAAAATGCTGATTTTTCACATAAGAAAGTCTGGGACCTTGTAATATGCCTGGAGACATGGAGGGCATGTGGTGCTCAAACTGGCACTTGATGGATGATGTGGTCAGTATCATGTAGGCGGCCATCTTGATTGTTCAGGATATTTCCTGACATCTGGGAGGCCAGGTCAATGACACAATCCACCTAGATGTACATTCAAACCGATGGCCACTGGGCTGACTGGCAGGCAGGCAAACCACTGCTGCTCCCATTCTCCATACACACTAGCCAAACAAAAATATCACTGAGAATGTCTGATGTATATAGTGTTTCTGAACTTAATCCCTAAGCAGAAACATCACCAACTCAATTACAACAAAAGCCTATTCAGAAAATACAATCACTCAAACTCCGCTATGCTCTGAATACAAACTTTGTCTTCTTCAAACTTTAACCTTGTACTTTACTGAATCATTAAAGGGATACATGAAAAAAAGATTATCATCATGCTCACAGGTAAATTTTAATAGATCTCCAAGATTCAACCAAGTTATATAATACACTTCAGTAATGTTAAAAACATAAATTATGAAAGCAAGCTCAGAAATATGCTAAAAGTATGCAGGAGATGGCAAAGTAAAATCAGAATCTAAAAGCAAGCTAAGCTATATGAAAGCTAATTTAAAAGAGGCTTTCCACCACATAAAATAAAAGTATTTTCATCCACAGATAGTTCTGATTCTGTTATTCACTTATTGAAAAGTCTCATCTCATTATTCACTGTCAGAATGCATAGCTCATTGTATGCTTCAACAGTGTCTGTTCAACATCTTTTTTGATAACTAGAACTCTATTACTTTTATTTTAAGTATAGCAAAATTATGCCAGGCTACAATAAGAACATAATACCATTAAAATGTTAACTGCTCATTAACACTTTCATAGATTGAAATAATTATGTAACTTTCTAAGATTATAATAGTTTTATGCTTCTTCTGAAGATTATACTCACAATTACACTTTACTCACTTTAGTACATTTGTTCTATGTTATCCTTTAAATTTATAATCATTTTGTCAACATCATTAATCACACTTGTTGATTGCCATTTTACAAAAGAATAGATGATGATGAAATATAAATCTCAGAAACTTTAAACTTGAGATCATTCATGTTAAACTACATTATAGTTTGACGTTTGCGGTTTAGACATTTACATTTGATTACACATGTGCACAGACAAGACAAACACATGTGCATGGACAAGACAAAACACATGTGCACAGACAAGACAAAACACATGTGCACAGACAAGACAAAACATGTGCACAGACAAGACAAACACATGTGCACAGACAAGACAAGCACATGTGCACAGACAAGACAAGCACATGTGCACAGACAAGACAAGCACATGTGGACAGACAAGACAAACACATGTGGACAGACAAGACAAACACATGTGGACAGACAAGACAAACACATGTGGACAGACAAGACAAACACATGTGGACAGACAAGACAAACACATGTGCACAGACAAGACAAACAGGGAGAAAACAACATGGACACTGTTCCCATACCTGGGAAGCTCCTCCGAAGAGTTCAACTCTGTTGCACTGCTGGCAGGTGTGAGGCTGAAACACAGTTCAAGGTTAGACAGGTTGGCAAACAAAACTTCTCTGAATACGATTCATTCACAATTTCCATGCAAGACAAGTGATTTCATCAAATAAAAATAAGTGATACACAATGCTTTCCTACAATCTGGCTCCTGTGACCATCTCTCTTGTTTAACCTTAGCAAATCACCTCATTCATAGTTCAGGTATTCTTAACCCACAAAATACAGCATTCTCCCATCTTATATCTGTGTGTATGCGTGCACGCAGACAGGAGTATATATATATATATATATATATATATATATATATATATATATATATATATATATATATATATATATATATATATATGTGTGTGTGTGTGTGTGTGTGTGAAATTATGTATAGGCGTGAAAATATGAGCACATGTATATAAATATCTATTATATGGATATACACATGTATCTAACCTTAATTCTTTACTCATGCTGTTTCCTTCTTGGGTACAAAAAAAAAAAAAAAAACTTTTGTTGCTGTTGTTTCATATTTCAATATCGCTGCGTTCCTTATTTTCATTTCTTGGTCTTAGGACTGCTTTTTTATTTGGTATTTGTTGCACAACATGTGGATTACTTATCATTATCTGTGATTGTGATATTAAAGTTACTCAGCTAAGTATTCTTGTTCAGTTGTTTGTTGATAATGCCTTGTTGAAACGTTCGCTTGTATCTGCATGTCTCTAGCGTGCAGTTATATTTTTTGTTCATTTGGGTTTTAAATGCTGAAATATTGACTCTGTCTACCAAAGCAAGCAATGAAATCTGATTTGTGCAATATGAATATCAAAAAAAATATCACACAAGTGCTCATATAGAGTGCACTCTGACATGCTTCAGTGCATAAAAATGTGATCAATTACACTGAAATGTAGAAAACATCAAGCCACAACTTTGGCGCAGAGACTTGGGATACACAAAGTTGCACTTCTGACACCTTATAATCCACTCATGTGACACTGGGCAAAGCTACACAAGTTATAAAGACAATAAAGTGTCCACAGCATGTTATAAAGATAATGAAATAACCTCATGTTATAATCAATGCCAGCCAACCAAGAGAGCTGTGTGACAGGAATGTGTAATGTCTCCTGACCATTCTCCCCCCCCCCCCCCCCCCCCCCCCCCCCCAATATAGTGAAAATATCATGGGCAATTTAAATATGAGAGGAATTGCCATCAGAGGACATAACATTAACAAGATAAGATGTGGTGATGATATAGTATTGATTGCACACAATGAACAGAGTTTAGTCGATGCTGTTACTGTACACAGCCGAACAACTAGGGTTAGAATTGTAAGCAAAGGTTATGGTCATCTCTATGCAGAAACACCACAATGTAACATCAAAACTAATGGGAATATTCTTAACTAGGTGACTATATCTTGGAATAGTCATCATGTCTGACAGAAGATGCCTTCTAGAGGTTTCTATGGAGCTCAATACAACATCTTTCATATACCCCAGATTTGCTTTGTTTTTTAAACAATGAAATTAATATAACAAACAAACAAACACTTATACATATTACATGACGCCAGAAAATGTATAAAACCACCATCAGCAAGTAGTTTCATTCATAAACATTAGACAACATGGCAAATGGAATTATTAGAATAGTGTGGTAATAATATTAATTGAATCTGGGAATTAGTTAACTACATAAACTCTGTGTTAGTAGATCATGGAACATAATGACTACGATCAAAATGTTAGAAGAGCACCTAATATGTATACAATACATAAAGCTAACTAAACATCTTTGCAAAACCAACATTCAGAGTTAATGAAATATGTGGAACCAGAAGAAAAGCAAATCTAAATACACAAACTAAGTTAGACATAATACACAAATAGGTCAACAACAACAACAAATGAAAAGACATTGATAAATAAATCAAAAGTAACGGGATAAGGCTCTTCTAGTACTATTTATCAGTTATGTTGTTATGTTTTCTATGCCTTGACAGCAGCATGTACAACACCCTGTCTCTATCACTGTCTATATCTAGTCTTCTCCTGTCATCTATTCTATCAGTGGAGCAAGGTCACCAACCAACCCACGTCAAGCCCTCCCATCTGTTGCCATTTCCTGCAGCTTTCACAATGTTCACCTGATATTATCCCCACCCTTGTCTCAAATTTTCTTCTCTATGTTTATAGATCGCCCTCTATTGCTGTTACCTCTGTGGGTTCCAAAGAAAAGAGTTTCTAGTTACACCATTAACCAATATTTATCCCAGGATGTGTAACACTGAGATTTCACTAATTTTTTGTCTCAGGTATATTAAAGCTTAGTCTGATCTGGCCTACTTAGAGGGCATTTCACTTAAAGCCCGAATCTCTGATATTTTACGAACGTCACCATAAAAACTAACTTTTATTGTTTCTCTTCCCGTAGGTGTACCACTGACAAATACTGGCTTCCTCTAACAAAGAGTTGGAACAACTGGCCACACATATTGGTCTCTCATTCTTGAAGAGTTCACCAACTTAGCTACAGCCTCCCTCACAATTCTTCACTACATCCTCCCTCACAATTCAACACTACAACATCCCTCACAATTCATCACTACAGCCTCCCTCACAATTCATCACTACAGCCTCCCTCACAATTCATCATTACAGTCTCACTCCCAAATCATCACTACAGCCTCACTCACAATTCATCACTGCAGCCTCCCTCACAATTCAACACTATAACATCCCTCACAATTCATCACTACAGCATCCCTCACAATTCATCACTACAGCCTCCCTCACAATTCATCACTACAGCCTCCCTCACAATTTATCACTACAGCCTCCCTCACAATTCATCACTACAGCCTACCTTACAATTCATCACTACAGCCTCCCTCACAATTCATCACTACAGCCTCCCTCACAATTCATCACTACAAGCCTGAATGTTCAGATACCACTTTGTGTTACAGATAAGAACATATACACATTTTATTTAATGTGTAATTACCTTAGTATTTCTTTACCCTCTAGTTATTTTTCGAGCTTGTATCACATTATTATCAAAATTTCAATATGTACAGCCTCCCTCACAATTCATCACTACAAGCTTCAGTATGTTCAGATACCACTTTGTGTTACAGAAAGAACGTATATTCATTTGACATGATGTCTAAATTCTCTTTGTTTTTCTCTTTCCTCTAATTATTTTTTTCTGCTTGTATCACATTATCAAAATGTAATTATTATTTATGTACTGTTTAAACAGCACATTTGTAATTACAAATGGTGTCCTGCTTCCCACTTTGAGTTAAAATTATACAAATTTCAAGTGGCAGAATATTTTTGTTTATGTCACATTTCTGTCTGGCTATCTATCCATTTTTATTCTGACAACATTGTTGAATAAATTCACAAATGATCCACAGTCACCATTTTCTAATAGAACTACAAGTTAAAACCATAGACAGAAAAACCACAGTTAAAAATAATGAAGAAATCCCACAAAAGTGAAGAACCAATCAACATAATGACATGCTCACATTGTCATTGGAATATTGAACTGCTTGCTGAAAGAAACAAAATAAGTATGGTAAAATATAGGATCAAGCACATGCAGAAGAAAAGAATCAAAGTCACTTGTTTTCTGATAATTAAATTTATGCTGCAAATACAAACTAGAGGCTTAGACACAAAAACAATTTATAACAAACATCAGAATGATGCAGTGAGCATTTTTGGGTCACTCTATGAGAAGAGACAACATGAACCATTCTGTAACATTTGGTAAGATAAATGGAAACAGACAGATTGCGTACAGTTTTGCATCAATGCAAGGACAGACGGCAGAATATGGATTAATACATTCTGCTAGAGAACTAGAACTGTGGAGAAGCATCAAGCCCATGGCTATTGTAAAAAACATTTGAAGGTGGTGATGAAATATATAAGGAGATGGCTGGCAGTCTACAAGATCTGAACATGGAAGAAAACTGGCTCCTAAACAGCATGATGTCTCAGAAACTGACATACTTTGGTCATATTAAACATCACAGTGGCTTGGAGAGTACAGCGATGGAAGGCTTGGTTCCTGGAAGAAGAGGCCGTGGTCAATTTGCATGACAATGGACACAGGACACTGCAGACACATTAGGCGTGATAATGCAGGAAAACTGGCCAAGGATTGAGAAATGTTTCGGCGGCCATGATGAGACCATCATTCTGCAAAGCACCTGCTACATGATGATGATGATGATGATGACGATGATGAAATAAATGGGGGGGGGGGGGGGAAGTCTGCCCTCTATCACCAGATACATAAATATAATAAAAGTGAATAGTAACTCTTCAGTCACACCACAATGACCTGAAACAGAATGATGCATCTATATTCACAACATAATGACGATGATGAAATATATGGGGGGGGGGGGGGGGGGGCGAGTCTGCCCTCTATCACCAAATACATAAATATAAAAAAAGGGAATGGTAACTCTTCAGTCACACCACAATGACCCGTACAGAATGATGCATCTATATTCACAACACGATCCTTCATATAAATGAAACAAACAAGTGTATACAATAGAAAGTAGTTGCTCCCATTACTTTTATGTAGCAACGCAAGTCCACCAATATCAAAACACTTTGGGGATAACCCACATGCTGGTACAAATATGCATTTTATAAAGCCTCAAATCATGATTAACTATGTACATTTTATTGCATTTAATAAACGCTTAAAGCTGTATAAGTATTGGTGCTCATTCTGAAATGTCTGACATCATAGAAAGAATGCATACCTACAGCCATGTGTCGCAGGATAGAGAATGCAGCAAGTACACGTATAGATATAGATTATCGGGAAGTTAAAAGAAAAAGTATAGCGCGCACACTGAATGCACAAGCACTTACTTAGAAACGATGACGTTTAAAACGGACAGACGAGGAGATCAAGAAAGGACAGCAAGAAGGAAGATCATCACGGCGGAGTTCTGAGAGGCTAATTCTTGATCGTTAACATCGGGAAGAGACAGTTCAAGTATACAATGAATGAACATGCGAATATATCTACCAAGAACGAACGGAAAGGATATAGGGCACGATACATGGTTTAATAGTGGAGGAATTGGACATGAAGCACAAGCAGGACTAACTGGCCGTCTTCAAAGTTAACAGACCATTGAGAAGATACCTAGAGAATAGTTCGACAAGCAGCTGTAGCGTGAGTAAGATATATATGTAGTCAACACTCCAGAGGCAAAAATTTATATGCAACACCATTAGAAACCTTACAAAATGGGGAGGGGTGCTGGCATGTGGGACAGCTTATATCCCTTAGTTTAGTTTGTCATGATCGATATATGAAGTACAGAAACCCTCTGCCACTGTTTATATGTCAATAGATTAAGTAATTCAAAACAACGTATTCCCTTAGTGAATGTAAACACAGACTGTGTTTTTTATTTGTTTCAGTTAAAGTATTATTCATTTATTCACTTCATATGATGTTTAACTCTGCAGTTTGTACCTGAGGTGCAGCGAAATTTGCAGGCAATAAATATTGCAACACATTGTTTGTGGTTTCTGTGTCTAGACGTAAGTGAGTAACGACCTTTTACATGTCTCAAGGTGCATGTAGCATATGGTGCTACACCCATATTTTATAGGCCAATCGGCACTCAGTGGGTCATATGGTCAATACCATGCCGGTCACATTTACTTCCCAAGACTTGTCCTGGAAACATGCACAACAAAACTATCCTAATGTGAATTCAAACCCATAATAATCAGGCCAGCAAGCAAGCATCTTACCACTACACAACCATGACTCCAGCTTTGTCATGTGTTCACTTTTACATGCCGCAAATCTGAACAAGTATATGTCCCTTTGAATATTCTGACAAGTGTTTACCCCTATATGTCTCCATCCTGTGTAAGTATATATGCTGTCTAATCATTGGCACCTTGCCGTCTTGACAGACGATAGTTTGTGCTTTAAAAAGGCATAATAACTTTTACCTATGGCGGTAGCGAATGTGACTGATAAGGCCAATTCGAGATGTAAATGTTCGTTCACAGTGGGTGCATGTGAACACGAGGTCATTTCCACCATCATGCACCATCTTACGTCTCACATGCTCGGTGTGTGACTTATCTGCAATAATTTTCTCCTTTGTCTTTATTCCATTTCTGATGTTTGCCCTCCATGCAACACGTTCAGCGGCGACTTACTCCTAATGTGCATTATCAATGCCTGCTGTCTACATTCTGACAATTGTTTACCCCTACATGTCTCCATTCTGTACAAGTATATATCCAAGTCTATATTCTGACAACAGTTTACCCCTACATGTCTCCATTCTGTACAAGTATATATCCAAGTCTATATTCTGACAAGTGTTTACCCCTACATGTCTCCATTCTGTACAAGTATATATACTGTCTACATTCTGACAAGTGTTTACCCCTACATGTCTCCATTCTGTACAAGTATATATGCTGTCTACATTCTGACAAGTGTTTACCCCTACATGTCTCCATCCTGTGTAAGTATATATGCTGTCTACATTCTGACAACTGTTTACCCCTATATGTCTCCATTCTGTACAAGTATATATGCAAGTCTATATTCTGACAACTCTTTACCCCTATATGTCTCTATTCTGTACAAGTATATATGCAAGTCTATATTCTGACAACTGTTTACCCCTACATGTCTTCATTCTGTGCAAGGATATATGCAAGTCTATATTCTGAATTGTGCTCATTTTAAAATGATTGTGAACATTCTTAAATGTATGTATTCTTAAATGTGTGTATTCCTATAATACCTCAAATCTGTACACAAATATCTGTTTCTGTATATTTCAAAATGCCTGAAAACTTTACAAGAAAGCCTCTTGGTGTATATTCCAAAATGCCTAAAATATTGACAAGTATTTCAGTCAGTGTGTTTTTCAAAATGCCCTAAAATATTGACAAGTATTTCAGTTTGTCTGTATTCCAAAATGCCTAAAATATTGACAAGTATTTCTGTTTGTGTGCATTCCATACTGCCTCAAGTTTTCTAATCAAATTAGTAGTATGTTTATACAGAGAATGTTTAACCCCTTTACCGTGTGTCACGAGTTAACTCGTCATAAAAATTGTTGGCTTTAACCGTGCATCACGAGTTAACTCGTCATCAGATGTAAAAGTCTTCTGTGTGCCGTGCGTCCCGAGTAAACTTGTGTTAATACAAAAATAGCATAGGAAATGCATAGGGCGGCTAATCCAACAGCCAGTTCAACAGCGGAAGATAAAAGTAGGTCATCACGTGATGCCAAAAGTGAAAGTGGACAGTAAACAAGAAAAAAAAGGTACGAAAGAACAAAAAACTTTTTATTGTGATTTTATTATGATTATAATTTAGGAGTTACTATTTGATGACAATGATGAAGTTACTTCTAGTTCTGAAGACAGCGAATTGGACAGTGAAAATGATGACAGCTCTGATTCTGAAGCAGTTGGTGGCGGAAGTGATGAGAGTGATATTGATGATGATAATGCTGTTGATCAACCCGCATTTTCTGATGTTTTTGATTGGAAAAAAAATGACTTTATGAGACGAGCACAGCAAGTATTTACGGGAACCTCGGGTTTGCAGGTAAACATAAACAACGACACTGATCCAGTATCGTATTTCAACATGTTTATTACGGAAGGAATGCTTGATGTTATTGTTCTGGAAACAAATAGGAGAGCCAATCAGCTGGCAAGAGCTGCATGTAGAGCACATAAAAGATCCAGGATGGTGAAATGGAAGGATGTGGATGCAAACGAGGTCCGTGTTTTTATAGCCGTGATTCTTATTCAAAGTTTGATACATAAACCGGAACAAGAAATGTATTGGTCTACTAAACCTCTGTTGGAAACGCCTTATGTTCGGAAAGTTATGAGTGAACAGCGATTCAGTCTAATTTTGAAATGCCTTCATTTTTATTGAACAGTACCATTTAGTACAGAACATTTCTTATTTTCCTCACAATTTCTAAAAGACAACTCATTTTCACTTAAAAAAACATTTTATTTTGCCAGAACAACATAACATATCAAATTATGAAAGAAAAAAAATACACAGTTTGCATAACAAAAAAAAAATTTTTTTTTCCACGGTAAAAGGGTTAAAGGCATGCTGTGATGCACATGCAAAGGATATTTAACTTACCGGCCCTCTTCAATTGTGTCAAGGTCATCAGTGAGGTTGTCATGACTACCTGCCACTTCTGATCGCAGTCTGTAGTATAGGTGCAAGCAGCAGCAGCGGCAGCGGCAGCAGCGGCAGCAGCAGCAGCAGCAAAAGCAAGACACAGAAATGCAGGAAACAAAGCACAAATAAATACACAATTACCTTCAAACAGATAATAATAGAAGCATTCCTGTTTGACATACTCATCTTCAGGTTTGTCAGACTGGTGTTGAAGTTGTCTGATCGTGTCCCTCTAGACTCTCCTGGTCTATGGAATTTTCTTCATCTCTAAGCCTCAACCACAATGTTCTTGCAAGCTGTGTGATGCAGTGGTTTCTAGGATGTTCTCTTCTTCTTCCCATGGATTTTGTCCTTCAGTATCAGTCACAGACCTCCATGTCTTATATTGTTAGTTTTAAAAAAGTAGCTTACTTTCCACACTTTGTATTTTACCCAATGGCTGTAAGACTTTTTATTTGATCTTTTCTCTGTCAAACTCTTTTTGAATTCTGGATAATTCCACTAATTTTACTTAGGCAGTTATTGTAAGTTAACAAAGACATAATAACATTCACTGTTAGCTGTCATGGCTGCAGTAAGCAAATACTCCAGAATATTATGGACAATGTAAGCAACATAAAGCATGAATTAATTTTGTATACTGCCATGGTATGCATATATAGTTATTGTTATGTAAATTATGTACAAGCCAAATGTTTTAATGTCATACATTACATGACAATAGCTTTGGTGGCATAGTGGCGTAGATGCTTGCCTCCCAGCCCGCTGGTCACTGATTCAATCCACATGAGGGTGGATTTTAATTTTTAACACTGACCTGAGCACCGAGGTTGACCCAGCCTAAAATGGGTACCAGGAAATGTCTTGGGAAATAAAGGTGTCCAGCGTAATACTGACCATATCACTCAATGTGTGCCTACTGGTCTATAAGAATATGTCTAGTGCCATAAGCCCCATGAACCTTACAGCGTGTACAGGGCCCTCTAATGACTTTAACTTATTATATGACGATATGTGCTATTTTGTCTTCACATGATTCCTCATATAATCTCTCTCTCTCTCTCTTTTCTCTCTCTGATGCAAATGTGCATGGAGTTGGAGAGAGGAAAAAAGGAGACAAACAAAACTACAAACATATATGCTTACAATAAAACTATTATAACCAGCAATGTAAAACGCAACATTGACAGGGACAGGAACACTACTTCTGTCTTGTTCCTGTGTGCCTCTCAGGATGAGCATCTGAGAGAGTTCTGGAACAAGTTCTGGTGTCAGAACAACATTTATCCAATGAAGCTAAGGGCAGTTAGTTTACAATCATCTGATTGGATTACAATACAATTACAAGAACATATTTACAAACCACACAAGTAGCAGGCAAGTAAAACATCATCTTATTTATGATTATTCTTACATGTGTTCCTAAGTTAGCTAAGTCACAAACACATTGAGTTTTCTTCTTCATTTCCCCTCAGTCACATCTAGTTATGATAAAGAACTCCTTTACATTCCTTATTATGCATGGGTATATGGTGTTAGACCCATATTTTTATAAACCAATCGGCACTCAGTGAGCAATGTGGTCTGTGTCACATGACTCTCTTTACTTCCCCAGACATTTCCTTGTACTCATATGCTGGCTCAACTTGGGAGCCCTGATCAATAAAAAATGAACCCTTAATGCATATTCGAACCCTTGACCACTGGGCCAGCAGGTAAACACCTAGCCGCAAAGCTACTGCAGCTCCTAAACTTCTTTATGCACTCCATAACTCAGAGGCCGACATGTCTGACTGGTAAACTTCTTTATGCACTCCATAACTCACAGGCCGACATGTCCGACTGGTAAACTTCTTTATGCACTCCATAACTCACAGGCCGACATGTCCGAATGGTAAACTTCTTTATGCACTCCATAACTCACAGGCCGACATGTCCGACTGGTAAACTTCTTTATGCACTCCATAACTCACAGGCCGACATGTCCGACTGGTAAACTTCTTTATGCACTCCATAACTCACAGGCCGACATGTCCGACTGGTAAACTTCTTTATGCACTCCATAACTCACAGGCCGACATGTCCGACTGGTAAACTTCTTTATGCACTCCATAACTCACAGGCCGACATGTCCGACTGGTAAACTTCTTTATGCACTCCATAACTCACAGGCCGACATGTCCGACTGGTAAACTTCTTTATGCACTCCATAACTCACAGGCCGACATGTCTGACTGGTAAACTTCTTTATGCACTCCATAACTCACAGGCCGACATATCCGACTGGTAAACTTCTTTATGCACTCCATAACTCACAGGCCGACATGTCTGACTGGTAAACTTCTTTATGCACTCCATAACTCACAGGCCAACATGTCCGACTGGTAAACTTCTTTATGCACTCCATAACTCACAGGCCGACATGTCCGACTGGTAAACTTCTTTATGCACTCCATAACTCACAGGCCGACATGTCCGACTGGTAAACTTCTTTATGCACTCCATAACTCACAGGCCGACATGTCCGACTGGTAAACTTCTTTATGCACTCCATAACTCAACAGGCCGACATGTCCGACTGGTAAACTTCTTTATGCACTCCATAACTCACAGGCCGACATGTCTCTGGCATTCCTCTGTGCAAAACTGACTTCTTCTAGACAGATTCTATCAACAGAGAGAGACTTACCTCTGGGCCAGTGTTTTCCTAATCTTATTATTTAGTGTGATTCATGGGCACATAATAGTGCTGGCAGTATAAAACATCCTAAAATGGTGGCATATGGCTATATCTTTTCATACTCCATTACGAATGTGAGGTCATTATTTCAAGATGCCAAAAATGTGTTTATTCATCATGTGACATGCGAATAAGCATGGGCGGTGATGTTTTGCTACTTCACACGATCACCACGGTCGTGGATCAGCTCAGTATTCTTGTCTCGACCACACCAAGTGGACAAGCAATCCAGGTATTTACTTCTCTGCCTTCACCTTGTTCTCTTCCCCTCGATCTTGCCAGTTGTCACCAAGTTCTCCAATTTATTTCTTCTCATAACATGTCCAAAAAATTGTGACTGCCTACATCTAATTTCTCTAATCAGTTTATGGTTTTCATTTGTTTCTTGTAGGACTTAGTCATAATGTGCAGTGTTCTTTATTTTCTCAATTTATTCTATGATTTTTTAGGCTGCAGTCTGAGAAAAGAACATTAAAACAACGTCTTACTTGGTAATTCTTGGGATTCTAAGCTTAAGCTCATCATTGCTTCTGTTTTTCCCCATTGGCTCTGATGAAGAAAATAGTCAGGATTTATTTAAAAACAAAAGTAAAGTAAGTAGTAAAGATCCCTTTGACATGCTTTAGGCCCATTGGGAATATCATGCTAGTATAAATGAGTATATTTTTATAGACCAATGGGAATATGATGCTAGTATAAATGAGTATATTTGTATAGAGGAATATGATGCTAGTATAAATGAGTATATTTGTATAGAGGAATATGATGCTAGTATAAATGAGTATATTTGTATACACCAATGGGAATATGATGCTAGTATAAATGAGTATATTTGTATAGAGGAATATGATGCTAGTATAAATGAGTATATTTGTATAGAGGAATATGATGCTAGTATAAATGAGTATATTTGTATACACCAATGGGAATATGATGCTAGTATAAATGAACAGCAAAAGAGGTATGCCAATATTTAATCCACAACAAAGACTAGCAAGGTGGGCAGAATACTTTCAAGAACTACTTAACCCCACAGATAACATAGGAAACCTCACTTTTGTGCCTAAACGCCAGGGACAGCAAGAACCAAATTTCATACCTGCAGAAGTCAAAGCAGTTATACAGAAAAGTCCTAAAAACAAATCACCAGGTCCAGATGGAATCACCACAGAAGCTATTCAGGCCTGTGGGGAAACAGGAGTTAAATGGCTAACAAGACTTTTTAATATAGCATGGGAAGAAAGAAAAGTCCCAGATGATTGGCAACAGGCAATAATATTACCAATATGGAAAAAGAAAGGCAATATGAGAGAGTGCGAAACATACAGAGGTATATCACTCCGGAGCCATATAGGGAAAATGTATGCAAAACTTTTGGAACAAAGAGCTAGACCAATAGTTGAACAACAGTTAAGCAAAGCACAATTCGGTTTTCGGAAAGGTAAAAGTTGCACTGATGCATTATTTACACTTAGACAAATTTGTGAAAAAACTATTGAATATAGTGACCAGCAGAATATTGTGTTTGTAGATCAGGAAAAGGCTTTTGATAGAGTAGACAGATACAAATTATGGACCATCCTTGAAGACTATGGGATAGAAGGGCAACTGCTAGAAAACATCATAGCCATGTACCACTCGAGCCAAAGTGCAGTAAGAACACAGGAAGGTATATCAGATATGTTCACAGTCAATACAGGAGTGAGACAGGGATGTGTGCTCTCTCCCCTGCTATTCAATATCTACATGGACAGAATTTCCAAAGAAGCAAGTCTCGACAGACCAGATTCAGAAAATTTAGAACTCTTTACTCCAGATGAAACAACTGACCCACAGGGAATAAATGAACTTCTATTTGCAGATGATCAGTGCCTGTTTTACAGCGACGAGGGCAGACTACAAAATCATATTACTAATCTGAGTTCAACCTGCAGCAGATACAATATGAGTATAAACACAGACAAAACCGAAGTAATGCAAGTTAGCAGATCGCCAGGCCCACTAAGTATACAGATAAATAACACACCTCTGAAACAAGTTAAAGAATTCAAATACCTTGGAAGTATGATCACAGAAGATGGCAGATTAGACAGAGAAATTGAAATCAGATGTCAAAAAGCTAGTGCACTTACATATCAACTGTCACCCTTACTGAAACATCCAAACATACCCATGTCCGCAAAACGACAGATAATAAACAGCATATTCACACCAACCCTATGCTACCAATCTCAAACCTGGACTTTATCCAAATTACACCTTCGCAAAATCAACACCTGCGAAATGAGATGCCTGAGGAGAGCTGCCAACTTAACAATCCGAGACCGAGTAAGAAATGTTACTATCAGACAGACTGTGGGATCAACACCTTGTGCCACATTTATTGAAAGACAGAAGATCAAGTGGTTTGGCCATGTTGTTAGAATGCAACATCAGCAACTACCATCACTGGCCTTACATCAAAGATCATCTGCGACGAGACCACGAGGACGTCCAAGAAGAAAATGGATTGACGACATCAGAGACATTGTACAACCACACGGAATGACACTATCCAGTGCCGCCCACCGGGCGCTGGAACGCAAATTATTCCTCCCCACGACGCTTGACGGCAGAAGTGGAAGATGATGATGATGATGATGATGATAAATGAGTATATTTGTATAGAGGAATATGATGCTAGTATAAATGAGTATATTTGTATAGAGGAATATGATGCTAGTATAAATGAGTATATTTGTATAGAGGAATA
This sequence comes from Cepaea nemoralis, assembly GCA_014155875.1. Taxonomy (NCBI): domain Eukaryota; kingdom Metazoa; phylum Mollusca; class Gastropoda; order Stylommatophora; family Helicidae; genus Cepaea; species Cepaea nemoralis. The sequence goes on from JACEFZ010004519.1 coordinate 54,287, forward strand.
TGATGCTAGTATAAATGAGTATATTTGTATACACCAATGGGAATATGATGCTAGTATAAATGAGTATATTTGTATAGACCAATGGGAATATGATGCTAGTATAAATGAGTATATTTGTATAGACCAATGGGAATATGATGCTAGTATAAATGAGTATATTTGTATAGAGGAATATGATGCTAGTATAAATGAGTATATTTGTATAGACCAATGGGAATATGATGCTAGTATAAATGAGTATATTTGTATAGACCAATGGGAATATGATGCTAGTATAAATGAGTATATTTGTATAGATGAATATGATGCTAGTATAAATGAGTATATTTGTATAGACCAATGGGAATATGATGCTAGTATAAATGAATATATTTGTATAGACCAATGGGAATATGATGCTAGTATAAATGAGTATATTTGTATAGACCAATGGGAATATGATGCTAGTATAAATGAGTATATTTGTAAAGAGGAATATGATGCTAGTATAAATGAGTATATTTGTATAGACCAATGTGAATATGACGCTAGTATAAATTAGTATATTTGTATAGACCAATGGGAATATGATGCTAGTATAAATGAGTATATTTGTATAGACCAATGGGAATATGATGCTTCTGTAAAAAAATTAGTATATTTGTATAGACCAAGAGGATATGATGCTTGTATAAATGAGTATACTTGTATAGACCAAGGGGAATATGATGTTAGTATAAATGAGTATATTTTATAGACCAACGGGAATATGATGCTAGTATAAATGAGTATATTTTATAGACCAACGGGAATATGATGCTAGTATAAATGAGTATATTTGTATAAACCAATGGGAATATGATGCTAGAATGGTAGAAAGGATCAGAGAGCTCACTCTTAAACTTCTGTTATGCTGGTGCCGAGGTAGTTGGAATAAAATGATGGGGGCATAAATTACAAATACCTGAGAAGTTGGAGTGGGTTCGCCTGATGGCGAGGGACACTGGTAATAGGGAAAGCGAATCCACATGCAAAAATCAGTCCAGTGCACAAAACGTAGTAGCATGAGTATTGACTACGCTGAGTTAAAAGCGAGTGAATGTTAAAAACAAATCTTGGAATATATAAGGACATGGAAGGGGCTGCAAGAGATAGCAAAAGATAGGAGGGCTTGGCATATTTGCCTGAGGACCTCTGCTCCACTGGAAGGCCAAAGGCAGAAGATAGTAGTATTATGTTATTATACAATGTTTTGATGGAATAGGTCTTTCTGGAATAGGTATTTCCTATACACACATACTGGGGCGACCACAGAGCTGTTGTACAAAAATATGCCTGAATACAAACAAAACAAGATCAATACAAGAAAACTGACAATGTACAGTTTGCCATGCAAACAATAACAGTTACTTGAAGGTATGCAACTGTCTGTTTTTCAGTTCAAAAACTGCTCTTAAGTGACAAAAGCTTACACATACGGACACATACAGGCATGTTTGAATCTAGAATACAAAAGGTAACTTGCCTGAGACACTTCTTAGATAATCATGGTGCTCATCCTTAGTTTTTCTAGCTCTCTTCCTTCTTGTTCCTAGGTTTCTGCATAAAATGATATTTTAATATATAAATATAATATAGATTGATAATACCAATCAGTCAGTCTGCTTGTCTGTCCACTGATCTGTCTGTCTGTATGTTTATTCATCTGTCCCTACATCCATCTGCCTTTGTGTCTGCTCATCTTCCTTCTTCCTTCCATTTATCAATCCGGCTGACCAATGACAGACTAATGGACCTATCTATTTTATCTAGCAGCATGATACATACTTAATCAATTCTTAAGCCTGTTACAAGACAATGTGAGAGAAGAGGAGAATGTCTCAATCATGGTCTGTGTGTTGCCTCCCGTGTGTTGCTGAGGACCATAAGGGAAGCAAAGAATAGCAACACTGTAGCCTACCACGCATGTCGTAAGAGGCGACTAAGGAGGCTTGATGGTTCCGTCGCCCAGCTACTGAGTGAGTGCGTGGCGCGACACTGTGAGCTGTGAGTTTCGTATGAAATGCTTTTGAATCTGCCCGAGGTTTTTTGGAACGTGACTGCATGTTCGAAGTGATGGCAGATGGCTATGTCCCAGAGTTGACCGGTTTTTGCCTTATGCAGAAATGCGTGGCTGCTGGGCTTCTGGTTGACTGCCACTGCCATCGACGATGAACTGTATTTCGTGGACTGTGTGGGTGAACATCTAGGAAACATCCAGACGGGAAAATGACTGCCGATTCCATCAGAAATGAACTGGGTATTTTGTGAAGGACTATTGCGTTGACATTCTGGCGGCGGCATTATGCACAGTGTACCTGTGCAGGCTGTTGTTTGTCGAGATTCCTGTCTTTTCCACTTTTCACATTGGGCAGTGGGGAGCATTTTGTGTGATATTCACTGGCACAGGAACGGAGCATAATGGGGACGACCCGTTGCTGTGAAGTTGGAACTGCGACTGACTGACTGACTAACTCATGGTCTGGATGCATAATTGTTTCTTTGTCAAACCATGTTGTTGTACTGTCTCTTTAACAACATCAATCCATCATACTCCAAACAGGACATCAACATCCACAAAATAAAAGACAGCACTAGAATTATGTCTACATGAACAAAAATAGTCTTGTAGTGGGTCCAGCCCACTGTGGTATCCCTGGAAATGAGGGGTATGCTTGAGTATATGAAGACAATATGGAGGAAAGACTACAGACAAGAACATGACAACATAAATGAGCTTCACAGAAATGCACAGACCAAAATCTTCACTCAGAATAGGACACTGTGGGCTCAGAGCACATCTCTAACGAATGGGTCTCACTGACTCTGTCTCCTGCAAGACGGGGCACTCAAGCAAACTCCAAGACATGTCCTACAATTCTGTCTCCTGCAAGTGTGGAGCACTCAAGCAAACTCCAAGACATGTCCTACAAGTCTGTCTCCTGCAAGTGTGGAGCACTCAAGCAACCTCCAAGACATGTCCTACAATTCTGTCTCCTGCAAGTGTGGAGCACACAAGCAAACTCCAAGACATGTCCTACAATTCTGTCTCCTGCAAGTGTGGAGCACTCAAGCAAACTCCAAGACATGTCCTACAAGTCTGTCTCCTGCAAGTGTGGAGCACTCAAGTAAACTCCAAGACATGTCCTACAAGTGTGTCTCCTGCAAGTGTGGAGCACACAAGCAAACTCCAAGACATGTCCTACAATTCTGTCTCCTGCAAGTGTGGAGCACTCAAGCAAACTCCAAGACATGTCCTACAAGTCTGTCTCCTGCAAGTGTGGAGCACTCAAGCAAACTCCAAGACATGTCCTACAATTCTGTCTCCTGCAAGTGTGGAGCACTCAAGCAAACTCCAAGACATGTCCTACAATTCTGTCTCCTGCAAGTGTGGAGCACTCAAGCAAACTCCAAGACATGTCCTACAATTCTGTCTCCTGCAAGTGTGGAGCTCTCAAGCAAACTCCAAGACATGTCCTACAAGTCTGAACCTGCAAGTGTGGAGCACTCAAGCAAACTCCAAGACATGTCCTACAAGTCTGTCTCCTGCAAGTGTGGAGCACTCAAGCAAACTCCAAGACTACAAGACATGTCCTACAAGTCTGTCTCCTGCAAGTGTGGAGCACTCAAGCAAACTCCAAGACATGTCCTACAAGACTGTCCTACAAGTCTATCTCCCACAAGTGTTGAGCTCTCAAGCAAACTCCAAGACATGTCCTACAAGTCTGAACCTGCAAGTGTGGAGCATTCAAGCAAACTCCAAGACATGTCCTACAAGTCTGTCTCCTGCAAGTGTGGAGCACTCAAGCAAACTCCAAGACTACAAGACATGTCCTACAACTCTGTCTCCCACAAGTGTTGAGCACTCAAGCAAACTCCAAGACATGTCCTACAAGTCTGTCTCCCACAAGTGTGGAGCACTCAAGCAAACTCCAAGACATGTCCTACAATTCTGTCTCCTGCAAGTGTGGAGCACTCAAGCAAACCCCAAGACTCCAAGACATGTCCTACAAGTCTGTCTCCCACAAGTGTGGAGCACTCAAGAAACTCCAAGACATGTCCTACAAGACTGTCTCCTGCAAGTGTGGAGCACTCAAGCAAACCCCAAGACTCCAAGACATGTCCTACAAGTCTGTCTCCCACAAGTGTGGAGCACTCAAGCAAACTCCAAGACATGTCCTACAAGACTGTCCTGGCTCTTTGTTGGCTGCTGAAGAATGAGATGGAGCAAGTGTGGGAATGTTCCAAGTACAATGCTGTTCATTCTTGATTTAATATTTCATATTTTTCTACACAGACATTTGTACAATTTCAAGCTCAATACTGAGAACTACAACATACATTTTTAAAACTGCAACGTGAGTTAAATCAACAATGAAGATTACATGAAAAAAACCACAGCAAACTGAGAATACTTACTCAAATAAAAACGAATGTTGCAATAATTCTGTAGCTGTAGCTCTATTTTGGGGATCTGGCTCAAAACATCTATTAAAGAAAAGTAAAAATATAATCAGGCAAACTGTTATGAAATAGATACAAAAAGTGAATATAATAACACAGCAGCTTCATTAAATCTGTCCTCTTGTAATCTGTAGTGTGGAGGTAAGGTACAGTGTAATTGTATATTAGCATGGAATTAAACACTCACCTAAAGAGATGAATCTATTAGGAAACTTCAATCTTGTCTGCTTAAATCAAGATCATCAAATCCTAACTGACCAACATCCTACTCTACTTCCAAGTGTGAAAACAGGCATGTACATTTTTTTGGCACTTGCTCGCTTTGAACTCAAGCGTAGTCCATAAACATTACTTCTAGTAGTGCGGGACTGAATTCTGTGTGTGGATTAGCTTTATCTAATATCCATGTCCCTCGCCATCAGGTGAACCCACTCTGATTTCAGAGGTACTTGTAATTTACATCCCCAAGTCAAGGATGATTTCTTTTTTTAAAGTTGCATATCCCTTACAGGATGTTGCAGTCAACACCAGCATTTTTCAGCTGGTGCTGATGTTCTTGGCAAGATTACACTCAGTAGTTTGCCATTGCTTTCTGAGCGACCGGCTAACATACCCCCATAAGTAACCAACGCAATCCTTACCGAACTTGTGTTCCCCATGTAGATATATAGGATTACGGAGAAAGACATTACTCCTTCACCAGGGAGACCGGCTTTAATCGAAATCATAAAACCATCAGATCATCAAGGACAACAGGTTAACATTTTAGTCCAACTGTCCGGTGTAGGGAGTGAACCCCTTACTTCGGCATCAGCACACCGGATGTTTAAGAACATGCGTTTTTATCCATTCGGCCATGCTGACCTACAGGTATGTACATGTGTTTGTTGTTTCTCCACAGGATCTTAATATATCTTTTTGTTTCATTGTATATAAGCATCTCTGCAAAGAGAGTACATAATGTTATAAAGAACCGGTTTTGTTGTAAGGTAGTGAATCATGGAACATGAGCAAACAAATAACAAGACCTTGGAGGCAACAAAGGTGAGGTTTTTGAGGTAAATGTTGTGAAAACCTTGGACTGCCAGAGCAACAAGCAACAACTTCATGGAAAAGGCTGAAGAAAGTAGAATATTATATACAACCATAAGTAAATGACAAACAATGTTCTTTGGTCACGTAATGAGAAGAGAAGAACTAGAAAATATAGTGATAGCTGGAGAGGTCTGTGCTAGAGGAAGCAGAGGCAGACTGAGATAAATGATGATGGCTGGCCTACGACAGTGACATAGAGGAATATCATCACACACATTCATCTAGTACACCAACGATCCTGATCTGTGGAGATACAAGAAAGCTTATACCAAGGTAAGGCACATGATGATGATCACTGGACAGAGGTGTAGGAAGCAAAGAAGTCAGGTAAATCCAGGTCAAACAAATGCCTTGTTGAAATCTACTGTGTTTGCTAAAATATTTATATTTTACTATCAACGCACAATTTGCAAGCAACATACTTTTCAGGATGAACAAAGAAGAGGAGAAGGAAGATCAGGAGAGGAAAAAGAAGAACTGGAAGAAAAATAATGATCCTTTAATTAAAATGTAATATGCTATCTAACAGTTACTCTTTTATTACTACATTTTTACCAGAAATAAAACTTCACCTGAGAAGGAACTCTTTTGCCTTTGGTGACATTGACTCTGGGATTTGAGGATGCATCTTGAAAAATCCAACTTTAAACATGGCAGCTTCTGGAGAACCAAGCTTAATGGGAAAAACCAAGAAGAAAATATTATAACAAGCCAACCCCAAGAGTCAAGTTGTCTTTATTTATCAGCTGGAATAGCCTCCCATTCCTTGTCTGTAATACACATGCCTACTGTTGTAAGTAACCATTCATATGTAGACCCTACAAGTAAACTACCTCTTAAAATTGCAGCTCAACAAGCTGCAGTTTTCTGAATCAACCATTGGATTCTTGGTCTTCTTGACCTTCATAGACCTTTGATCTGAGCTGCCGAGGGAGGTAGCTGAGATTTCACATCACATGACCATCTCTACACACATTATCTCGGCCATCTGTTATCTCTTCTATTGAATAATCCTGACATAAACACCCTCCCCCCTCGAGCACTATTTACCAGAGCTTGCAACATTTCCCAGAAAAGAAACAGATTAGATCTACTACATTTTTCGTGGCAAGTTAACAAGTAGAAGTCAGTGCAGCTGTGGGGTTTAATGCGCTTCTTAAACTTCTGGTTTGTAGGTCAGCATGGCCGAATGGATAAGAACACATGTTCTTAAACATCCGGTCCAGTGTGCTGATACCAACGTAAGGGGTTCATCCCCTACACTGGACAGTTGGAATAAAATGTTGACCTGTCGTCCTTGACTTGGGGACATAAATTACAAGTACCTCTGAAGTCAGAATGGGTTCGCCTGATGGCGAGCAACACTGTTAATCCACACACAAAATTCAGTCCAGCATGGCTAGAAGTAGTGTGTATGGACTACGCTCAAGTTCAAAACGAGTGAACACAAAAAAAAAAAAACCCTCCCTTTTTACTGATGGCAGGGTTCGAGGTTCATTCCATACACCGGTTCAGTGAGGTACAGGGTCCATTCCCTACACTAGTCAGCTTAGACTTCTCATGCAGAAAGCAATGGCAAACTATTGAATGTAAAACTGCCTAGTAAATCAACCTGGGGTTGGGGTTGCTCGCAACAACCTACAAAGGACATGCCACATTTGTAGATAATATGCCACATTTGTAGATAACATGCAACATTTGTAGATAACATGCCACATTTGTAGATAACATGCCACATTTGTAGATACCATGCAATAACTTCCAATAAAAGGAAAACTGTGAATGGTTGAATTATAAGCAAGATTTGGCATAAGATGTGATAACCACAGCCAGATAATGTAGACTTATGGCACATAGAAGAGTAGCACATAGACTGAAACATGTGGATTATGGGGTCTAAGGGTTAATTCACTGTATTTTCTTGGTACTTTTCTCTTATACATTAGCATCAAAATAAATTACTAAATAATGGGGTGAAAGAATTATGTCATTGCATTTTCTTGGTACTTTTCTCTTATATGTTAGCATCAAAATAAATTACTAAATAATGGGGTCAAGAACTATTTCGTTGTATTTTGTCCGTACTTTTCTCTTACATGTAAACAATATAAAATAACAAATAATAAAGCTTTACAGAACACAATTACAAAAAACACAGGATATTGCGGTGACTAGCCTTCATCAACAAACAAAATACAACATATAATAAGGGAAAAGACACTACATTGATTACATTAACGCATATGAATGGGATGAGAAGAATGAAAAGATTAAAAGATGAGAACAATGAAGAGAAAATGAAAACAATTGAAGGAAAAAAAATGTGCTTATGAACGCATCCTGGGAAACTCAATCTAAACTAAGTAATTCTAATGCTGAACAATGGCCATGACCTCCTTGTTGTTGTAGTCCCAGTTGTATGGGATTAGTACAAATAAAATACTCTTTTACACACCTTGAGCTCAATTGGGTATATGGTGCTAGCGCCATATTTTTATAGATCAATTGGTATTCAGTGGATGATGTGGTCTGTAATGTGGTCTGTATCACAACTGCTGTCTCCACTTTCCTAGAACAAGATGCTGGTGGTCTCAAATGTCCACAGCCTCCTGTCTTGTAAACTGCCAATCATATTTTAATACTGATATTTTTCCATGCCACTATGTGGACTGTTGACTTCTGTTGCCTGTAGCTAGTTTTCTTGTGTTGCTTTCTTTCTGGACATCTTCATCACTTGTTTCACCTGTCTATCAGGTTCTTAGTATTCTTCGACTGAATCACATTTCTGCAGCCTCAAAGTTATCTCACACCCTGTTGAGACTGTCTATGATTTACTTCAATATTGCAGGATAGGTTCTTCATAATTCTGGCTAAGATATGACAATTTTCAAGAGATTACTGAATACATTAATGTATGGATTCTACAGAATATTAATTCTGCTATGAAGGTGAAATTCCAATTCCAATTCGTGAGAAGAATGGCCCCGTTCAACCGTCGACAGGTGAAGTGCCACTGACATTTTATCATGGCTTTATTTTTCCACAAATATAAATGTGAAGATACCCAAAAAAATTTTTGATTACAAAATCTCATAAAATTGAATTCTCCATTGTAAAACAACTATACAAGGGCTGTGATGAGAGTGACGTTCTGTAAAGGTTTACTGCGTGATGACGCTGATGACTCTACACATTTAAAGCAGAATACACATTGCAGATCAGACTTTGTTGTCCCTAACTTACCTCAATGAAAGGAGGCTTGCCTGTAGCCATCTCAATCACAGTACAACCCAGAGACCAAATGTCTGCCTGCATAATGTACACAATATGAGATGTCAAGGCAAGATGTAGTTACATATCAATGTATCATCAAATAATGTACTCTTACACATGCACATACACATAAGTGTCAATGTCACATTACAATAAGGATCATCATCATAAGTTCTGCATTGCTTCTGGTGATTACAAAAACTCTTTTAGTGACTTCTTTCACTCACTTGCTTTCTTGTCTCTTTATCCTCAGGATTACCTTGTTACATGTATTTTAACATTTTCTTTGTAAACTGTTATCAATGGGGAATTAGTAGTCAAGTGGTTAAATTCCAATCTCTTACACTTCCAAAGACACAAGTTCTCAACACTGGCTATACACAATCTAGCAGCACAAACAACATGGATTAACACAGGGAAATCAGACTGTATAGTCTGGCCTGTATAAATCCTGCCATTTATGTAACAGTGGCATACAAATGCTACAATAAGTTTTTTTTAAAGTGGCAAATTTTATCTTTTACTGGAACTTTTGCAGTCTTTCCTTTGTAACTGCACTGGAGAAATGTTCCATCAACCAACATTGTTTTCTTTGACATCAATTTCCTAGAACTACAAACAACACTGCCCATGCTTCACTTTATTAAAAATAATGCTGTTCTCAATGATACAACAGAACTTGCATGGCAACTGTCAGTGACAGTGACCAGGTGCACTGTGAACAGCCATGGATGAAGTGGTTAGTGCACCGGCTAACCAATGCAGTGACCTAAGCTTCAATCTCCAGTTTGGCTTAGTAGTTGACCCAGTCTTATGAATAGGCACCATAAAATCTCTGTGTTAATGGAAATATTAACACTCTTAAACTGCTCAGCCACTGCAAATATGAGCCACATATATCCCCAATATATCACATATATGGGCTAACTTTATTGCACTGAATAGTTACACAATGGATCATTTGTCCTTAATGTAATGGAAACTGTAAATGATTATCAACTCTAACATACTAGGAGATTATGTTCATTGATACATGTTTGTTTTTCTGGCATGCATGATCTTTCATCCTAATTGCCCAGCCTCTGGATCATTCACATGTGCCATTGGCTTATCTGTCCATCATGTGGTGTGTCCGTCCAGCAGGAATCAATACTGTTGTGGATGCCATTGTTTAACTGAGGTAATCTTGTTTCCTGTTACTTCTGGCCATCTTTCCTTCTCTTGTCATGTCATGCCCATATAATTGTTAATTTTTAATTCTTTATATATGTCTGACATTGCCCATATTTAGTTATATTTTTCCTAATTTCACACTTAAACTTTTGTGCATTACTGCTACACACATAAGTCACGTACCTGTCTTTCACCTCCCCCTTTGCAAACACTTGAGTTTCATTTATTTTTAATCTCATATTAATTTTTACTGTTATTCAGTGAATTGTTCTTGAGAAATGTTTCAATTACTGAAACATCAGACAGGTGTGTTATGTTATATCTTATTTGTTCAACTTATTCATAATTTTTAATTATTTTATTTTTTAAATATATCATATTACTTGTAACCATTGTTCCCATGGTGGTTAGGCATGTACATAATTGTGTATTTATGGTGTCTGTGCATGATCTAAAAATACCTTTTTGCTTCATTATATAGTGTAATATCGTGCTGTAGTCTAGATCTTTCCCATCCAGTCTCTATTAATCCAGCATTGGAATCATTCACATGTGTGTGATTTGCTTATTTGTAATTAAGTCAGTCTCATTCATTTCTGAACTCATTTAGTTTGTGGTTACTTATAGATCCTGATGGCAATTTTTTTTGGTGTTCTTCCATTAGTTGGTCCAGTCTGAGACAGAAGTTGCAGTAAATGAGATTAAAAGCAGTCATAGACACCTGACAGGGGTGTGTGTATCAGATTCTCTGACGAAGGATTGTTGATGAGTATATCATCTATCAGGTTGTGGTTAATATCTGAGGCTGCTAGCTATCTAATTTACTATCCAAACATCAGGGCAGTGCCTGCCATCATCAGATTCTCTAAAAATAAAGAACGTTCTGAAAGTATAGTTCTCAGGCGAAATCAATCACAGATGTTACAAAATATCAAATTATTGAGCAGATGTTACACACATTGCAGAATAAACATGTAACAAATTACACAAAAAGATCACTGTTCAACTATTGAAATGTGATACCATTAATGTCAGACATGGACAATAACCACAATTGAAAACAGAAAAATGTAATCAACTGAAATGAAATACCTATGAGGGTATGTCAGTAAGTAAGTCACAAAATGATATAAATTAGTTGATAAATGGTTGTTGGTAGATTATAAAGGTGTCTGTCACTGTGAGACGTATCTATAAAATGTGATGTGTATGTGTGGCAGATTATAACTGCTGTATGCATATGCACATACAAAAGTTAATGCAATGTAGTGTTGAAAATGGCAGACATATTCAAAGATTGCAGCATTGAAGGACAGCATGTACGATTTTGTGGGCCAGAGGACTTACAGCAAGGATATTCAAAAAGTCTATCTATCTATGGTAGCAAGTGTTTCTTGTAATAAAGGGGTACACAACCTTCACAGGAAATTGATTTGCTGATAAATAAGAAGTCAAGAATGGGGTGTGAACATGGTGAAGGCAGCAGCCCACAGACTTCTATGGTGCAAGATCTGAGGGAGTGACAAAATTATGGGATAAATGCATCAATGTTTGGAGAGATTTTGTTGAGAAATAAGAAGAAACGTAAGTACAATAATAAATGGTATTCAAGTTCGCATCTCGTAAATTTTGTTTGCATAGTATTTTGTGATTCATATACTGACTTACCTTTGTACATTGAATTCTATGTGTAATAATAAAAAAGATCATAAACAATGAGATTAGGAAGCAGATGAGAGAAGCACCAGACAATATTTTAAAACTATACAGCAAATCAGATAATTTGGCCATGAACAAGATTTTCTCGAGGCAGTGTCCTGGACAGAGCTCTAGGTCTTAAATACAATAGAAGCATGGCAAGTTTCCCCCACAATTGATGGAATATCTGAGGCTATGAATAACACTGTGCATGAAGTACACACCAGAGCTTTCGTCAATTGTTCCATCTTATACCTGACACTAAGAAGACAAACAGGGATGGAGAAAGACAGGCGAACAAGAAGAAGAAGGAATCAAGAAGAGGAAGAAGAAGAAGAAGAAGAAGAAGAAGAAGAAGAAGAAGAAGAAGAAGAAGAAGAAGAAGAAGAAGAAGAAGAAGAAGAAGAAGAAGAAAGACAAATACTGTTCTAAAATGAATACAGACCTAACATTTGTCAAGTTAGAAACAGATGCTATACATCTCTGCCAGCCTGGTTGGAAGATTGTATTCTAGAAGTCCCTGATCCTGCATCTTAAATGTTAACATTTCATTTGAGTTTTAATGGCAAATGTAACAACATGACAACTTACTGGTGGCCCATAACCTCTGGTGCCTTTGTCAATCACTTCCGGGGCCATATATTGTATGGTACCTGTGGATGATCAACACTTTGACAGAATAAAATAGAAAGCAATAACATTCAGCCATAACCTTTTATATTAACCTAACATTTATATTATTTAATGTCCAATAAGTATGTTCATCATGTTGTTTGTACTATGAAAACCTGCACTGGCACATGTTATGTGAATTAACTCCTAAATATCTGTCACCACCTTTCATTATTCATACAAACAAATTGAATTTACATAACTAAATAAGGAAAAGAACTGGGTATTAAAGCTTCTTTAACAAAAATAGAAAGAAAAGAAAGAAAGACTGCATGAAGAAAACTATATTGAAAATGAATGTAATCCCTGAAGACACTGTAGTATATGTTCAAATGTTAGTTGAAATTCTGAAGAACATCACAGCACTATGGACGTTCCCATGGTGAAGTGTCCCAATACTAATGGTACCAGTTATAGTCACATTATGTGTACATCTGACCTTTCCTCAAAGTACTGATTGTTGGCCAGATCCTCTGGTCACTCCTTGCCACTCCATTTTCTCCAGTTATGATGATTCTGTTGTAATGTTAAATAATTAACATATATTAGGTCATGGATTTATCAGCAGGGTGACCAGTTCCATCCCTCATGGCCTTTCTCTTCCTGAATTAACAACCAAGTCAATTATCTAATCACAATTCAGCGTGTTGAAGTGACCTTACTTTTGGTGGTAGACCCATCTCAATGGTATGAGAGTAAGCAGTAAAATAAACTTCGAAGGAATATCTGAAAATAATACAGTACAGGAATAGAAACTCATAGGTGTTTCTGTCCCATGCAGTTACTGATGAAGGCCTACATGTCTGAAGCTAACAGAGTTACAATAATAACTAAAATAGACATAGTTAAAGGAATGATAGGAAAGACTGAATTAAAGTAAGGATGGACTGAATTAAAGTAACAACAACAGAGACAGAAAATGTTCAAAACCCAGGAGAGTGAATGAATGTAACAGAAAAAAGAGTGCTGTTAATGTGAGAAAGTTCAGTGAACGCATACATTACCTGCAAATGTATCAGTGCAAGGGTTAATGCCTGACAACCTCTTGGAGGTGCCAAAGTCGGAGATCTTCAGCACCCCACTGTAAGTGTTCACCAACACATTGTCTCCTTTGATATCCCGGTGCACTATTCTGTTATCATGCTGCAGAGTTCAATTAAAAGCACTGTTAGTCACAATATATTTATGATGTTCTGTTTTCTGCTGTTCTGTTTTCTGAATTTTATAATGACATGGAGCTTGTTTTGAAGAAATGTAAAAAATCAGAATTAAATATTATAATGGATGATTTCAACGCAAAATAGGGAAATCAAGGCGATGGATGCAGTGTGGGCAACCATGGTTTGGGAGTGCGAAACGAAAGAGGATACAGATTTTTAGAATGGGCAAAAGAACAAGAAATGGTTGTGGGAAATACCTAGTTTAAAAAACATACTAGAAGATTATGGACATGGAAGAGTCCAGACAGCAGGATTAAAAATCAGATAGATTACATCCTGATTAGCAGAAGGTTTTGAAATGCGCTAACAGTTCCCAATGCAGACTGTTATAGTGATCACAGATTAATTACAGGCAGACTGAGGGTAAAGTTAAAGAAAGTCAAGTATACAACCAGAAACACTAAATATGATTTGTGCAAATTGAAAACTGACAAAGAAATAGCAGTTTAGCTGCAGAAAAAACTATTCCAAAATTAAAGAAAGTGGGTTGTCAGACATGGATGACTGAAGAAATTTTACAGCTAATGGAAACAAGAAGACAGAACAAAAATAATCCTGCCAAATATAAAGAAATTCACAGAAAAGTCAGAACATTATGTAAGGAGGCAAAAGAAGCATGGCTCGAGAAAAAGTGCATAGAAATTGAAACACAACATAACAGTAAAAATACCAAACTAATGCACAAAAGAATTCAGGAGCTTACTAATCAAAGAACACATACATCAGCTCCCTAAAGACAAAAGATGGAAAAATCATAATAGAAAAAGATCAGATTTTACATGTATGGTCAGATTATGTGAAAAACCTTTATGATGATAACAGAGAAGAACAGTATCATATTCAAAATAATAATGAAGGACCAACAATTTTGAAGATGGAGGTTCAGAATGCTCTTAACCATATGAAATCTGGCAAGACCCCTGGTTCAGACAGCATCACAACAGAAATGATTAATGCTTTAGAAGAATATGGAATAGATAAAGTTACCAGACTCCTGAATACCATATATGATACTGGAGATATACCTCATGAATTATGTAATTCTGTATTTATTGCAATCCCAAAGAAATCAGGAGCCTTGGAATGTGATCAACATCGAACAATTAGTATAATGAGTCACATCACGAAGATTTTGCTAAGAATTATCATGCAAAGAGTTAGGAAGAAAATACAACCTGAAATAGGAGAGGAACAATGTGGGTTTGTAGAAGGCAAGGGTACAGTAAATGCTGTGTATATACTGAGAACAGTAATTGAACGTTCTATAGAAGTAAACAAAGATCTACACCTCTGCTTTATTGACTACACAAAGGCTTTCGATAAAGTGAGACATGTCAACATGATAAGGATGCTTGAAGATCTACAAATTGATGGAAAAGACCTTAGACTTGTAAAAAACATATATTGGAAACAACAAGCTGCCATAAGAATTGATAATGAAGTAGGTCAATATCAGCCTATTAAGAGAGGTGTGAGACAGGGATGTGTAATGTCTCCAGATCTTTTTTCCCTGTACAGTGAAAATATTTTCAGAAATATAGAAGATATGGAAGGAATCAACATTGGAGGACAATACATCAATAACATTAGATATGCAGATGATACAGTCTTGATTGCAGACAATGAACAGGACCTGCAAAATTTAGTAGATGCGGTTGTTGCACACAGTGAACAACTGGGGTTAGAATTGAATTGTAAGAAGACACAGATTATGGTCGTCACTAGGAAGGAAGAAATACCACAAGTGTAATATACAAGTAAATGGGCATATTCTTAAACAAGTGAATCGATACAACTATCTCGGAACAGTCATAACATCTGATGGGAGATGCCTTGAAGAGATTAGAACAAGAATTGCCATGGCGAAGGTAGCCTTTTGCAAGATGAAAAACATACTGACCAATAAAAAGATATCAATTGAAATGAGAAAAAGAAGTGCTTTCATTTGTGTCTTGAAGGACTTGTTCATTGGTTTTTTTCTATCTGTCCGTGGTATTCTTTGCATTTTCCTCAGAAACCACATCTCCACAGCCATCAGATGTTTTTCAGCTTGACTGCTCATTGTCCACACCTCACATCCATATTAAAGTACAGGTTCTAAAAGAATACCATGGACAGATAGAAAAAAACCAATGAACAAGTCCTTCAAGACACAAATGAAGATCGTAAACTGACTAGAGACATTAGATGTAGGCAGAATTTTTGGGCATGTTATGAGAAGAAATGAATTGGAGAACTTGGTGACAACTGGCAAGATCGAAGGGAACAGACCAAGGGGAAGACCAAGAATTAAATACCTGGATGGCTTGGCTACGTGGCATGATCGAGACAGAAAAACGGAGCTGATCCACGACTCTGGTGATCGAGTGAGATGGCAGAACGATGACCGCCCATGCTTATCGGCATGGTACATAATGAATGAATGTTTTCTGCTTCACTAATAAAATCATGAGCTATGATTGTGTAAACGGAAAGTGCAACAGCTTACCTACAAGATGGTCTGGGATTATTGAAGACAATTGGTCCAATAACACGTTTTCTACTGACGGCACACCATACCCAAATTTTCTCATCGAGTAGAGGCGCTTTGTGAAATGCATTGGGATTAAATGTGTTCCAAATATGATTATTTTGGCTATTAAAGTATTCAGATAGATGAAACCATGCCTTATCAGAGAAGAATGTTACATCGAGAACTGACTCTTCTTCTTTAGCTAAAAATACTTGAAACCATATGGAGTAGTTGACTCTGGATTGATTATCACACTCTTTTAGTTCAGACACAACAAAAATCCTGTATGGATGAACATTTAATCATTATTTAAGAATTGTGTGCACTTTGCTCACTGATAAGTTCACTTGTTGCGACATTATCCTTAAGGACTACTTGGACTCTACAGGATTCTGTCTTGGATATCTAGACATTTTTCTTCAGACACAGCAGGCCTACCAGATATTTCTTCTGTTGATGATACTATTCTGTTTGGAGTGCAAATGATTACTCCAGCAGACAACAGCCATTCACTGCATATTGCTTCACGATGGACGGGAGTACATTTTCTTTTTTGACAACATGAACTTCATTTTTCACATTTGCTCTGCATACAAAGTGTAGTAAGACTTTATAAACACTCTGTAGATATAATCAATGTTACTGTTATTCCTCCTGATTACTGATAAAGTATTACCAGGTATTTGAGTCCCTCAAGAATCTGTTTTGTGTAGAACGCTATTGTAGCTTCATTATCTTTCAATGGACCCCACTTGGATCTCAACAACTGGGAAAGGCTGCCTGGAAATAATGGTGAATGAAAGCAATTAAATTATATTAATTATAAAATATCAAAAGCAATTGATTGATCAATATTACTATCTATAACGGGAGATGTCTACTAAAACAAATACAGTTTTTTTTAATGTTAACATTTTTAATAATCTCTCCTTCCTCAGTGTTCACACAAATATGAAATCTATTGAACCAGACTGAGCACCTATAATGTTGTCCCTTGTATGATGATGCAATTTCTGCATAATAGTACTACTCTCAACAATGTACACCTCCTGGAATCTGTTCCATGAATATTTTACAGAATGAACTCTCATTACTGAGCCATAAAATCTGCCATTCCCTGGATCAGGAATTATGAAGATTTGAAAGAATTGTTTCACTAACTAGGCCATGACATCTAACATACCTCAAGGAACCTGTGCCATAAAAATTTTACAGAATACACCCTCACTAAAAAAAAAGTTGCTTAAAAGTCGAGAGGGTCGACTTCATTGCACCGGGTTTCACCTCATATGGCTCGGTCTCTTTCCACAGTGCAGAAAGCGTCGCACCAAGCATGAACTCCGTAGTACTAGCGACGACCCACAGGAGTCTTCGAAAAATCTCACTCGTGAACCGAAGACGCGGCCCGGAATCGAACCCACATCCTTCAGAGCCCGAGTCGAACGGCTTAGCCACTTCACCACGGAGACTCCCACACCCTCACTATCTCAGCCATAATATCTATTATGGTTTTATCCAACATAAATCAAGGGAACTTGTTCCATAACGATTACAAAGTATCCACTCACTAGCTGAGCCATAAAATCTGACAAACCTCAAGTAACTTGCTTGATGAACATTTCAAAGAATCCACTCTCACTATCTCAGCCATACAATCTAATAAATCTCAAAAAAGTTGTTCCATACTGATTTTAAAAAATCCACCCTCAATAACTAAACCATGACATTTTCAAGGAACTTTTTCCATGAAGACTCTAAAGAATCCACGGTACTTCAATTTTAATTCACCGCAAACAAAGAAGAATCCCTTCGAGCCTCATTTGCATCGGTCCGGCAATCATTTTCCAGTTTAGTGTTCGGTGGACTGCTAGACCGATCGATGGATGTTTTTAAGTTTTTGGGCCTGTCGATGGCAGTGAGGGCCCTACGAAGGCCCTCAATTCTATTGTATTTAAGACCAATATACCTCCAGGAGCAGAAAAGGCTCATTTACTTTTTTCTTTAAACCACGCTAAATGATTCATGACATCTAACATACCTCGAGGAACTTTTTAAATGAAAATGTTTAAGAATACAGCCTCATTAACTGAGCCATGAAATATAACTCCAAGAACTTATTCCAAGAGGGTTCTAAAGAATCCATTCTCATCAGTTAAGACATGAAATCTAACATGATATCTAACATACCCCCTGGAACTTGTTCCATGAAGATCTTAAAGAAAGCAACCTCGCCTAGTTAAAACATGATATCTAACATACCCTCTGGAACTTGTTCCATAAGATCTTAAAGAATCCATCCTCACTAGTTAAGACATGATATCTAACATACCCCTTGGAACTTGTTCCATAAGATCTTAAAGAATCCAACCTCACTAGTTAAGACATGATATCTAACATACCCCCTGGAACTTGTTCCATAAGATCTTAAAGAATCCAACCTCACTAGTTAAGACATGATATCTATCATACCCCCTGGAACTTGTTCCATAACATCTTAAAGAATCCAACCTCACTAGTTAAGACATGATATCTAACATACCCCCTGGAACTTGTTCCATAAGATCTTAAAGAAAGCAACCTCGCCTAGTTAAAACATGATATCTAACATACCCCCTGGAACTTGTTCCATAAGATCTTAAAGAATCCAACCTCACTAGCTAAGACATGATATCTAACATACCCCCTGGAACTTGTTCCATAATATCTTAAAGAATCCAACCTCACTAGTAAGACATGCTAACATACCCCCTGGAACTTGTTCCATGAAGATCTTAAAGAATCCATTCTCACTAGTTAAGACATGCTAACATACACCATGGAACTTGTTCCATGAAGATCTTAAAGAATCCAACCTCACTAGTTAAGACATGATATCTAACATACCCCCTGGAACTTGTTCCATAATATCTTAAAGAATCCAACCTCACTAGTAAGACATGCTAACATACCCCCTGGAACTTGTTCCATGAAGATCTTAAAGAGTCCACTCTCACTAACTGAGCCAAGATATCTAACAATGTTCTTATGGTTCAGCCGCATGTGGAGTTTAATTTCCTCATGAAGTGGCTGCACCTCTCTGAAAGAAAATGATAAACATGTGTTACCCAGGAGTTGCAAACGTAAGGTATTTTAAGACATTGTCTCTTATAGACCAACAATCTGGGACAGTCCCTAAAATAAGTCTGAAGATTCTGTCTTGGGAAGATATATATGGCAAGCTGTACACTGTTATTTCATTAGTATGTATACAAATCGGAAGTCTTTTTTCTCTTTTTTTCTCCCTGCCCCTCACTATTTCTCCTTGTGTTCCTTCTTTTTGTGTGTGTGCACTATATATATATATATATATATATATATATATATATATATATATATATATATATATATATATATATATATTACATATATATATATATATATACTAGCTGACCCGGCCCGGCTTCGCCCAGACCCTGGTGGGGAGCATCTCATTTAATTCATATAAGTAGTCATATAAGCTCCCGTTCCCGACTATCTACTGTCTGTCTATTATTAGAAAGAGCACATGAAAGATCTTTACATCTTTCCCCAACAATTAACTTGGGTAAATGGAGCGTCTCATTTAATTCATATTCTGCCCCTGCTCCCATTCCCAAAAAAGACGACCCAGCCCGGCTTCGGCCAGTCCCTGGTGGGGAGCATATCATTTAATTCATATTCAGCGGAGGGAGGAGGAGGAGACAGGAGGAGGAGGGAGGAGGAGGGGGAGGAGGGAGGAGTAATAGGGAGGAGGAAGAGGGAGGAGAAGAATGCAGGAGGAGGAGGGGGAGGAGGAGGGAGGAGGAGAGGGAGGAGGAGGGAGATGGAGGGAGGAGGAGGAGGAGGGAGGAGGCAGAGGGAGAAGGAGGAGGGAGGAGGAGGGAGGAGGAAGAGGGAGAAGGAGGAGGGAGAAGGAGGAGGAAGGAGGAGGAAGAGGGAGGATGAGGAGGGATGTGGAGGGAGGAGGAGGAGGGAGGAGGAGGGAGGAGGAGGAGAGAGGATGAGGAGGGAGGAGAAGGGAGGAGGAGGGATGAGGAGGAGAGGGAGGAGGAGGGAGGAGAAGGGAGGAGGGGAGGACGTAGGAGGAGGAGGGAGAGGGAGTAGGAGGAGAGAGGAGGAGGAAGGAGGAGGGAGGAGGAGGAGGGAGAGGGAGGAGGAGGGAGGAGGAGGTAGGAGGAGGAAGAGGGAGGAGGAAGAGGGAGGAGGAGAAGGAGAGAGGAGGAGGGAGGAGGAGGGAGAAGGAGTAAGGAGGAGGAGGAAGAGCGAGGAGGAGGTAGGAGGAGAGGGTAGGAGGAGGGAGGAGGAAGAGGGAGAAGGAGGAGGGAGGAGGAGGGGGGAGGGAGGAGGAGGGGGAGGGAGGAGGAGGGAGAAGGAGGGAGGAGGAGGAGTAGGTATTAGGAGGAAGAGGGAGGAGAAAGAGGAGGGGGGGAGGAGGAGGGAGGAGGAGAGAGGAGGAGTAAGGAGGAGGAGGGAGGAGGAGGAGGGAGGAGGAGGAAGAGCAAGGAGGAAGGAGGAGGAGAGGGGAGGAGGAAGAGGGAGAAGGAGGGAGAAGGAGGGAGGAGGAGGAGGAGGGAGGAGAGGGAGGAGGAGGGAGGATGAGGAGGGGGAGGAGGGAGAGGGAGGAGGGAGAGGAGGAGGAGGAGGGGGAGGATGTGTAGAGGGAGGAGGAGGGAGGAGTAGGAGGGAGGAGGAGATGGGAGAAGGAGGGAGGAGGAGAGGTTGGAGGAGGAGGGGGATAAGGGAGGAGGGGGAGGAGGAGGGAGGAAGAGGGAGGAGGAGGAGGGATGAGGGGAGGAGGAGGAGGTGAGGGGGAGGAGAGAGGAGGTGGCGGAGGAGGAGGGAGGAGGAGAGCGAGGAGGAGGGAGGAGGTAGGAGGAGGGAGGAATAGGGAGGAGGAGGAAGAGGGGGAGGAGGAGGAGGAGGGGGAGGAGGAGGTAGGAGGAGGAGGAGGAGGGGAGAGGAGCAGGAGGAGGAGGATTATAACGCATATGCCTGTAGATAACTGCAGCGAAAAGGTCCACCTATTTGAGAAATATGCAACAATTTTACATATATATCAATTCTATTAGAAGTTATGTCCCCTCGCTATATATACATTATAATGTAAATTAAAATATTAAATAATAATAATAAAATATGTTTGTACACTAAAAAAACTATGACAGTTGGCAGCACGGGAATGAGAGGAAGACGTGTAGAAAATTTGATCCCAATCGGATGGACCGTTCGCGAATGCATAAAGGACATACAGACAGACAGACATTCTCTTTTATATATATACTAGCAGACCCGGCCCGGCTTCGCCCAGACCTTGGTGGGGAGTATCTCATTTAATTCATATAAGTAGTCATATAAGCTCCCGTTCCCGTTCCTGACTATCTGTCTGTCTGTCTGTCTGTCTGTCTGACCCGGCCCGGCATCGCCCAGCTCCTGGTGTGGAGCATCTCATTTAATTCATATAAGTAGTCATATAAGCTCCCGTTCCCGTTCCCGACTATCTATCTGTCTGTCTGTCTGTCTGATCCGGCCCGGCTTCGCCCAGCCCCTGATGGGGAGCATCTAATTTAATTCATATAAGTAGTCATATAAGTTCCCGTTCCCGACTGTCTGTCTGTCCCTCCCTCTCTGTCTGTCTGTCTGTCTGTCTGTCTGTCTAATCATTTATTGGTTGCAGTTAGAACAACCTTACCCCGGGAAGGTTAACCCGGTCAACAAATGCCCGCAGAAGTCGGATGTGTCGGCCTAACGGCGCAAGAACGCAGCTCTGCTGTAAACAGGCACAACGCAATCACGTCCGAAAAAAAACTCCGGATGAACGAAGAAGAAGAAGAAGAACAACCTTAGATAAATGAAGACCAACTTACAAAAAGCATTAGAAAGAGCACTTGAAAGTTCTTTACACCTTACCCTACAATTAACTTGGGTAAATGGAGCAGCGGCAGCAGCAGCAGCAGAAAAAGAAAAAGGAGGAGTAGGAGCTGGGAGGAGGAAGAGGGAGGTGGAGGAGGGAGGAGGAGGGAGGAGTAGGAGGGAGGAAGAGATAGGCGGAGAGAGGAGGAGGAGGGAACAGGAGGGAGGAGGAGGAGTAGTAGGGAGGAATAGGAGGGAGGAGGAGAGATTAGGAGGAGGAGAGAGGAGGAGGAGGGAGGAGGAGGAGGGAGGAGGAGGGAGGAGGAAGGAGGGGAGGAGGATGTGGGAGGAGGAGGAGGCAGGAGGAGGAGGAGGAGGAGGAGGAGGAGGGAGGGGGGAGGAGTAATAGGGAGGAGGAGGAGGGAGGAGAAGAATGCAGGAGGAGGAGGGGGAGGGGGGAGGAGGAGAGGGAGGAGGAGGGAGATGGAGGGAGGAGGAGGAGGAGGAGGGAGGAGGCGGAGGAGAAGGAGGAGGGAGGAGGAGGGAGGAGGAAGAGGGAGAAGGAGGAGGGAGAAGGAGGAGGGAGGAGAAGGAGGGAGGATGAGGAGGGAGGAGGAGGATGTGGAAGGAGGAGGAGGAGGGAGGATGAGGGAGGAGGAGGAGAGAGGATGAGGAGGGAGGAGGAGAAGGGAGGAGGAGGGATGAGGAGGAGGGAGGAGGAGAGGGAGGAGGAGGGAGGAAGAGGGAGGAGGAGGGAGGAAGAGGGAGGAGGAGGGAGGAAGAGGGAGGAGGGGAGGACGTAGGAGGAGGAGGAGGGAGGAGGGAGTAGGAGGAGAGAGGAGGAGGAAGGAAGCAGAGTGATTAGGAGGAGGGAGGAGGAAGAGGAGGCAGGAGGAGGAAGAGGGAGGAGGAGGGAAAAGGGGAGGAGGAATGGGGGAGGGGGGGAGGGAAGAAAAGGGAGAGGGAGGGGGAAGGAGGAGGATTAAAAACGCTTTGCCTGTAGATTTTAAGGGCTGAAGTGTTCCATGTCTCTTAAGTTGGCGACATGTAAAGAAAAAATAAATCTTCAAACTTGATAGAGATAAGGTAACTATTATTTTTTTATTCTTTAAGCATAAAAAATGGAGTTTTCAAAGTTTTGCTTATGCATTATTTTTTTGAAACTTTAAAAAAAGCCTTAAAGATTGTATACTATTTATTATAACCCATATGCCGGTATTAACATAGACAAAGAGTTTATAAATCTTTGAAACGATGCAACAATATGACTAAAGTTTTACAGAAAAGTTTCCCTTGAAAAATAATTTTACAGAGTTAAAGTCCCCTCGCTGTATTAAATTACAAAGTAAAATGAAAAATTAAATAATTAAAGTAAACAGCCGATTTCCCCACAAAAAAATATCACGTGGGCTGCGCTGGAATGAAAGGAAACGTTAGAAAATTTTAACAATTCCAACCAAAAACTAAGAATAAAAAATCTTTTTTTTTTAAAAAAAAAAAAAAAAAAAAAAAAAAAAAAAAATTTTTTTTTTTCGCCCGACCGCCTAGGGAATAAAACGGGGAATCCCAAGTTGGGTTTTTAAAGGTATTCCCGGA